>JAHREC010000033.1:0-49404 GCA_020081605.1 Albifimbria verrucaria
TAGTAGGAACTTCGTCCCATGTTCCTGCACCTTCCATTTCGAACGCAATAACGTTATGAGCAGCTGCAACTCGATCGCGTTGTGCTCCTGATTTTATAACTCTATCGCCTGATGCAATCCGTCCAACAAATATGGTTGGGCACATAATATTATTTTCTGCTGCGTCCAGGCTAGGTTGGAGACGCCTTCTCAGGACCAACATCCCGTGATCACAGGCGATATCGTTGCAGGAAGCACTCGACGCTGTCTCGCAAATATTTTCTGTATTGGTGGTGCAAATGCCATATGCTTCTCGATGACGATGGTCGTAATCTGACAGGAACAGCTTATCCTCCGTAGCGCCAGGGTACTGATAATTTGCCTTCCGTCTCTTTTCCAAGGCAGTGATTTGTATCCTTTCCAAATGCTTGACAGCCTTTTCTCGTAATCTTTGATTTCCAAGCTCCGTTTCGAAACTCGATACAAGACTGCGAATATCTTTGTTTGCTCTACCGAGCTCATCGTCGACAGTCTGCTTTGAGACAAAACTTTTCGTATATTGCCTTCCGAAATCATATTGCACTACCGTCTTGCCGATGACAACATCCCCTAGGACGGCCTCCTCACCATTTATTATAGGTATACCGCCACAGATACCCACCAGTAGTGCTAACCTTAGATTAATGTAGCTTGTACGCAACATTGCTGCCGCCGCTGCCGCGCTGGTCTTCCCCATATTGGGGAGTAGCACGAGAACCACATTGTGGCTACCAATGCGGCCGGGCGTATACATGTTCGTATCCCCTGGTGCTCGACGATATCTATCATCATGACTGTCCCAGAGCTCGTCAAACAGTAAGGACACGGCATCGAACTCCCGTGGTAAGGCGCAAACAAGGGCCACACTGAAGTCATTGCGGGAACCTGGTCGAAATGTACTAGAGTGTTCCATCGACGGCCCTTTTACAACGATTACCTATCTTGGCCTTTTACTTGGTTTGTTCTAACAG
This sequence comes from Albifimbria verrucaria, assembly GCA_020081605.1. NCBI lineage: Eukaryota > Fungi > Ascomycota > Sordariomycetes > Hypocreales > Stachybotryaceae > Albifimbria > Albifimbria verrucaria. Next base: position 990 of record JAHREC010000033.1, read on the forward strand.
GATGCAGATCCTCAATATGTTTCGAAGATTGATCATTGCCATGGCTCAAAAGGCCGTTAAAGTTTGAGGCCTTGACCTCTTTCTCAATGGCTGCGAGCTTAGACTCAAACCTTTGCTGAAACTTTTGTGCAATCATCTGTTGGATCCTTTGCTCATATCTCTGCTCAACAGTCTGCCATTTGTGTTCAACGATTTGTTCTATCCTCTGCTCATAATCTGCAATTAACTTTTCCTCGATCGATTGGAAATGTGCTTCTAATTCTCTTCCATAATTACTATCTTGAATTCTTGTGGGCTCAAGTGAATTGCGTCGTCGTTTCTGTGCTTGACTCTTTTCAGCCTGATCGTTATCTAGTGTTGATTCAGCAGTTCGATGCTGGTCTTGCATCCTCAATAGGTCCAGAGAGTTTAGCCTGCTTCTAAGAGAATAGGACCTATCAACAAAGACAGGCCCGCGAATATCTTGCCTGCTCCATGTGACAGGCGGTCCCACACGAGGCAAGATTCATCAGGACCTTAGCCTCGAGCCTCTCCGACCGCATGTGGACTGCATCGAGCGGGTTAATGGCGTGTGGCTCGGACTGGAAGATCTTTTCAACGTACGAGATTCAGCTGACAGAACCGGCTCATACCACATATCTTACCAATCTTTATTATCAATAATCTTACCTGCCGCGTTCCCGTTTTGTAGCTCAGCAGTATAATATTCAAAGGAGTTCAGCAGCACATCCTACAAATGCTTAATTTTTAGCACTATTCACGGTTCATATTGTTGGACGTTCTTAAGTATTGGATTGTCTTGATATTTAGAATAATCTGGATGAGCTGGTGGGGAAGCAAAGAAAACCCCCATTTAAAATAATAAAACGAACCGCTGAGAAAATGCCGACATATCCGGAGTCAGATCAACAAAAAGAGACCAAGGGTTCGTCGTTTCAAGTATGGGAAGGTTGTAAGATAAAGCTTGGAGCAGACCACAACGACACCCTGACAAGTATGGCCAACCTAGCATCGACATGTATGAGTCAGGGCCGATGGGAGGAGGCAGAAAAGCTTGAGATAGAGGTGATCGAGGCGCGCAAGACAAAGCTTGGAGAAGAACATCCTGCTACGCTAACAAGCATGGCCAATCTTGCTTCAACATTTTGGAACCAAGGCCGATGGGACGAAGCAGAGAAGATTGAGGTACAGGTGATGGAGGTAAGCAAGATAAAGCTTGGAGCAGACCATCCTAACATCCTGACAAGTATGGCCAACCTGGCATCGACATATATGAACCAAGGCCGATGGGAGGAGGCGCAGAAGCTGTTGTTGCAAGTGGTAGAAACTCGCAAGACGAAGCTCGGGGCTGATCACCCGGATACGCTCACCAGTATGTCTAACCTGTCATTGATGTACAGTAACCAAGGCCGGTGGGGAGAGGCGGAGAAGCTGGAGGTGCAAGTGATGGAAACCTCTCAGACAAAGCTCGGGGCCGATCATCCTCATACGCTCACTAGTATGGCCAACCTCGCATTTACTTACTGGAGCCAAGATCGATATGCAGAAGCTATAAACTTGATGAGCCGATGCATCAAGGGACAGGCAGTTAAGGCCGGTGTAGCACATCCAGCATATAGGAATAATGCTGCAACATTAGCTGGGTGGGAATCCGAGCTCGGTGTTCCCAACGCTAGTGTGTTGCCTTGGAGGTGTTAGCTAAAAATAGCAAGAGGACTCGTATGCTCCCCGAGAGGTAGGTTGTAGATACCATATGATAAGTAGGAATGGAATGAAGATTTTAACATATAGGCCTTTCACATGAGCACCGTCTTAGAGCAAGTCTAAGAGCGTAAACCAATCATAGTATGAGACGCTATGGAGCTCTGGGACTGTCAGTCATCCGATATCAGCAGTCCGATGCTAATCAACCCAATTGTTTTAGTCTCCAACCGAAGACGGAAGCGGTTTGCCTATACTCGGTATATATAACAGACCTATTGAGTAGAATTCATCGATTGTTCCAAATAGAAGTTGCTATGGCACCCATCTCCTAGGTCTCGGCATTTGCTAGTTGCTGCTCATTAGCTTTGTCTTCCAAGTTAGAGGTTCAGTATCATAGACAAGACATCCTCACCCGAGTTGATATCTTGACTGGGGACTCGACCGCTATATTGGTGTGAATGCTACCCGATATGTTTATTAGGTCGAGGGCAGATACTTGAGCGAGGATCTCGAGGTCCTTTATATAAGCAACCGTATCAGTTTCTTCTGGAGTTTCGTCGTGTGTCCCTAATGCTCTACCGATTTCTGTGAGATCTTGCGACTGGTTTAGTGTGTGGATAAGCTGGCCGCCGATCCTAGCCTTATGCCTCTGTTCCGGCGTTGGTAAGCCATTGATGATCATGATACTAGTTTTGCAGGATTTCAAGAGCTTGTTCTTCAACTCCGTGGCAACCGTTTGGGCATCGATTATATCTATAAGATATTTCACATTAACTTAGCGTATTTCATTTTACAGTTGATAGTAGCGTATATACTCACTGGTGTCAATGTTTATAGGCGACTGGGAGCTAGCTTCATTGATGCTGAAGCGAGCTGGTGATCGAGACGGAACCTCCAAGACTCCTCATCATTCCCTGCGGTCTGATCACCATTCACCAAATCGGTTGGATTGTCCGAATTCAGTCTGGTCCTGCCCTCGAGACGTTTCAGCTGTGCTTCCAGTTGAGATATACGCTTCGCCATTTCTGTCTTGGTGTAGCGGCCATTTCGATCAATGAACACGCATTCCTGTTCCAGTCGGGCGCATCGCCGGCACGGTTCGCCTCCTTGGCACCTCTCCTTGTTGCGCCGACAGGAGTCGCATCTATCGACACTGGGTTAGTATCCGCCCCATGAATCTAGACTATGGCAAACGGGAATTGCCGTCTACATACGCCCTGGCACGTCGGTGAGTAGTACCTGTTCTCGCTTTCTGCATTTTCAAGATGAAGGAGTAATTGCGGAAGAATTCTTCAGTATATGACATATATGAAAATTTAGCATAAAAAGCAAAGGTGCAATAAATTGTGTGGTAATTAGCTTATATAACCTCTTACCAAGTGGTTGAATTATGATATGTCACTTTATTGGCTGCTTATCTTGATAATTTTACTATGACAGCCAGTGTGTATCTAGATCATATATTTAATGCTGAAATTGTCCGGGATGATGGCGATGCCTCGCTTATTTATTGGTGAAATACACTATTTATAAGCGGAGGAGCATAATTCAGAAGCAGGTGGGAAAGCACAATGAGTTAAGACTTGGGTTATCGCAGTCAGAGTTATTTTAATAGCGACTCAATGGGATTGCAACCCAGTCTCAGAAGAAATGAAGGGATGCTGCCGGCGATAAGTTGAAGAAGACTCGCATGTTGTAACTTTTGGGCAGGAACTTCGATCAAGAGACCAATCGGTGCAGTTATGGGTTAGAGTGTCGTGCTTGTGGTCATATTGTTCGCCGCGTTCAAAGGATACAGAAACATTGTTCTGACGAGCATCAATGGACCAAACCAAGAGACAGGGAAGACCACCGTCGGATCGCCATATTTCCGCATATGAGCCACCATGGAAAGAGAGTGTCATGTGTCAACGAGTCTTCCCTAGCAGGTCAGGCAACAAATGGTTCCAACTAAATTCCCATACACAAAGATCAACCGATTTAAACGACCAGATACATGCAGATTCGTCCCAATCCCGAGTGGTGCCACAAAAATTCGATCCGATCTCATGTTCTCATCTGAGTGAGGTGATAGAACGTGGGGGGATACTAGGAAACAGTGAAGCAGCCACGGTTGAGTAGCAAGGGCATGGACAGTAATTCATTTGTATATGTTCAGAATAAGAATACTCGGGGCACACATTCGAATCACCTAGCAAATGTCTAGTAAATAAAGGGAATTGATTTTAATTAAAGCTATATTGTATATATATATATGAGATCTGTTAATTAATATATACAGGAATAATTAGGAACCTACAGTGAGGTTCAGATTCACCGTCCACCAATCTGAACTTTACCTCTTTCTAAACTGGCCCATTTTTAGTTCCGCCTCTCGAAGTACCTTGGATATTGGAGCATTAACAGTGAATTTGATGCCTCAGATACGAACATTTGTCAGCTATCTGAAAGTGGCAGCCACTTCTGCCTCGTACATAACCCTTCAGATTCGACCCAAAAGTGCTTTGTTCCCCCATGGTCCCATGATTAACGCCTGAGCAGCATAAGAAAGTCACCCCCACTCTTCATGATGCTCGATCAAGGATATTGCCCAAAGGGCCGCTTTGATTTGGTAATTAGAGCGTACACAAGTTATGAGTGACCGTAGAAGGTACGTAATTAGGATCGTAGCCTCCTGTCTTCTCCGATACATGCTGTCTTCAAGATATCTGAATGGGAGGAATTATACTCCACTGTACTCTGCATCGTGTTTTGATGCCTCCTTCCTAATGTCCTTCGATCTGGGTGCAACGGCTGCCTTATTCAACTGCAGCAGGTTGTGTGTGCTTACCCCGCGTTTTGCAGCCTAGAATGTGAGAATGCTCTCGAATCTTCTACAATACCGAACCTTATTCTTTCCTGAGATCGAGCATACTGGATAGATTTTGCAGACTCGGGAATGCAACTTTTCTATAATGAGACTTAGACTCGATAGCCCCGATTGCTATACGATTGCATGGATTGCTGCTCTTCCTATCGAGCGTGCAGCAGCAACTGCTCTGCTCGACGACCGCCATGACCCGCCCCAAGACTTCGAGCAACATTACTCAGATACGAATTCCTATACCTGGGGGCGAATGGGCAACCACAACATTGTTATTGCATCGCTTCCTGCCGGCTCGTACGGAATAACGTCTGCAGCAACTACAGCTTCGAATGTCCTATCGTCCTTACCTCATATCAAGATTGGGCTGCTTGTAGGAATAGGTGGTGGCATCGCACGACCTACTCCTCAGGACATTCGACTTGGAGATGTTGTTGTCAGTCAACCGGACAGGACAACCGGGGGTTGTACAGTATGATCGTGGGAAAGCGAAGCTGGGACATGTGTGGGCACGTACGGGTTCTCTGAACACGCCTCCTTCGGTGCTCCTCCACGCTGTATCGAATCTGCAGGCGGAGCACCTTATAGCAGCTTCCAAAATCCCTGACCTCTTACAAGTTATGTGGGATGCTAACCCCGTGATGAAAAGGGTAAGACCTAACTCCGCAGGCTTTGTACATCAAGGATTTGAAAATGATCGACTCTTTCAATCGAGCTATAGCCATTCTGGGGGTTCATGTGACAAGTGCGATAAGTCATGGGAGGTGGAATGTACTCCACGGGAGGACACTTCTCCAGAGATCCACTATGGAATTATAGCGTCGGGAAATGCGCTTATCAAAGACGCGACCGCTCGTGACCAGCTTGTGGAAGAGATAGGTGGATGTCTTTGTGTCGAGATGGAGGCTGCTGGCCTAATGAATCATTTTCCATGCATTGTGATCAGAGGGATATGTGATTATGCTGATTCGCATAAGAATGATCGGTGGCAACAATATGCTTCTGCTACAGCAGCGGCGTATGCGAAGGAATTGCTTGGCTATGTTGAGTCCAAACAACTGCAAGCGACAGGTGGGGCAGTTGAGATGCTTAGATTAAGTTAGTCTCCCGAGATGCAGTTTTGCTCTACAGTCAATCGCTAACAGATCAAAGTCGGCCAAGATGTATCCAAAGTGAAGCAAGAATTAGACAATATTAGGTAAGATCTATGAACGATTTCTACACAATACATACAGTCATCTTGACACGCCGTCTCTTAGTTTTGTTGTACTTAATGCCAATCAGAAATCTCTGCTTGATAAACTGCAGGTTGCCGATGGTGCATCATTCAACTCAGACGCCAAAGAATATAATCCGACTTGTCTTGAAGATACGCGGGTGGAGCTCCTCAACCAGGTATCGGCATGGATTCACGATCCTAGCGCTAAAGCACTGTTTTGGTTGAATGGTATGGCTGGAACGGGAAAGTCCACCATATCACGAACCATCGCTCGCTCGCTGTCTAGGACGAATCGCCTCGGTGCCAGCTTCTTCTTCAAGAGAGGAGAGGCTGATCGTGGAAATGCTTCCAAGTTTATGACGACGATAGCCCGCCAGCTGGCAGATAAAGAGCCGAGGATGGTACCAACCCTTGTGAAGACAATCGAAACAGACTCAACTATATTGGGCTCAGCCATCCAAGAGCAGTTCCAGAAGTTGATTTTTGAGCCCTTGTCGAAGATCACTCTGTCGAGTCCATTCGTCATCATTGTGGATGCGCTGGACGAATGCGAAGACGATGACAAGATCAGAACCATCGTTCACCTCTTTGCGCGTATACAGTCTCAACGCATACCTTGGCTGAAAGTCTTTGTGACAAGTAGGCCAGATTGGCCGATCCGTCTTGGTTTCGCACAGGCACAAGGCACCTACCAAGATTTTATTCTTCATGAAATCAAACCCGAAACTATCGAACATGATATCTCGACATTTCTAGAACACGAGTTCCGATCGATAAGTGATGATTATAACCTTACAATGATGCAAACCTGTCTACCTCCGGACTGGCCGGGCGAGTTGAGGATTAAGGCTTTGGTTAACCTCGCAAAGCCACTTTTCATCTCGGCCGCAACTGCTTGCCGATTTATCTCCGAGCCCAGTCACGGCCACCCTGATAAGCTTCTCGAGGAAATCCTAGCGTACAAAGGCAAGAGTGCAACTTCTGGCTTCGATGCGACGTACTTACCAATATTGAATCGACAAATCGTCGGTATTCAATCTGAACGAAAGAGAGATGAAGTCGTTCAGCAGCTTCGAAAGCTTATCGGCATTATTATTACACTTGAGAGCCCTCTTTCGAGCTCGGCTTTAGAGGGATTGCTCAATATCCCACAAGTCATCATTGTCGATCAACTGAAGATGCTTCATTCAGTTTTTCAGGTTCCTATTTCATCAAAGGATCCCGTACGCCTATTTCATCTATCTTTTCGGGATTTCTTAGTTGATCCTGAGACACGGAATAAAACACCGCTTTGGATAGACGAGAAGCAAATGCACCAAGATATAGTGTTCCATTGCCTCCACGTCATGAAGGCAAACCTTCGCCGGGACATATGCGATTTGCGCGCACCAGGGATTGCTCGATCCGATATCGATCAGCAAAAGTAACTAACCATATTCAGCCGGAGCTTGAATATGCATGTCTTTACTGGGTCGATCACATAAGGAAAGGAGACATACACATCTCGAATAATGAACTTTACCTATTCCTTTCCAGCCACCTACTACAGTGGATGGAAGCATTGAGTCTATTGAGGCGGGCCTCAGGCAGCCTTGGAGTTCTACGAACATTGCGTTCTGTTTTACGGGTGCGTTCTGTCTATCTTAATTAAATAGCAAAAGATACTCATTTCTATATAAGACCCAGGAAAATGAAGAAGGGTTAATACTACTTGGTGATGCTATCTGGTTTAGCCTTACCTATCTGTCGACCATTGAATCTTACCCGCTTCAGATCTACGCTCTTATTGCCGTCTTACCACTCAAAAGCCCTATACGAAATGTGTTCCTGAAGAGTCAATGGGCTTGGTTATCTATCCCTGGAACTTTAGAGTAGAACTGGGATTCATGTCTACAGACGCTGGAGGGCCATAGCAGCGGGGTATACTCGGTGGTGTACTCACCGGATGGTCAGCATCTTGCATCGGCCTCGGGTGATAAAACTATTCGGCTCTGGGATGCGGCGACTGGCCAATGCCTACAAATCTTCAACACTGGACCGACGTCTCGGTTATTGTTTACTCCTGACGGCTCCCATCTACTTACAGATACGGGGATTCTGATGATAGAGAGCACCCACTTGTCACGGCTACAACCCAACCTACCTTTAGATGTTAATAAACCTACACTACCAGGATGCGGGCTGGATGAAGATGGCTGTTGGATTACGTGGAGCGGGCACAAGACACTATGGTTGCCAGTGAACTTCCGACCAACCTTCCCAGACAGTCTAGCTATCTCAGAATGCAGAGTGGTAATTGGGTCTCCATCTGGAAGAGTCACCTTTATCTGTATAGACGCGAATAAACTATAGTAATTTAAACTATTTTATAGCGAATGTATAAATCAATAACGTCTTCCAAAGATTAATAGAAAATAATATTTTACAGTAATATAATAACTCTGTTTTGGAGGGTCATAGGGGAGCTCCTGATAATATGCATTGATCTCACATTCTAAAATATTCTGATGAACCAAGCTGAGCCGTTAGCCACGAAGTTCATCCTTCTCGACTGGCAGCACTACAGAAAATTCTAGAGAATACAGCCTACGTATCATGTTCCTTACAAGCAGGTAGGAAACAGTACCATCATTTGAACTTGCGGTCACTGCACTTGCTTGGAAGATTAGGTTAAAATGTACTATTGCATTGAGTAAAACCCCACTTACTATTTGCTTCCCAAGGCTAAGTCATCATATCTATTTTATACCTGAAGCATTAAAAGCTGGCTGTTAAAAGATGGGACTCAAGAGACCTCCGGAAGCAAGTCACACACTGTGCTTGCGCCACACGTGCTTAAAAATGGACCATTTTAGAATGAACTAAAGTTTAGGCTGGCGGACGGTGAACCTGAACCCCACTATATCATTGAAATTTACAATGAAAATATTTAATGAAATGAAAATTAGATTAATTTAAGTTTATTTTGGTTAATTATTGAAGAATTACACATATGTGAATTAATATTTCTTTTTATTTATTAATGAGAAGACTATTACTCATTAATAATACACAACTATTGGAATAGCTTTATATGAAGTCCTAGCAATAATCTATAAATTGACAACAATTATTAAAATTACTACTGCGAATTAAATAAACCTGATTATGTATCTAAGGATAGCACTGGTCTTGTTGCCTCTTTACGGAGATGTTCCGGCTCATCTTACTCTTGGTTCTTGATAAGGTCGACTGCATGTGTATTTATTTTCTCGCCGGTTTGGGCGTTGAAGAAACACATCTTCAAAAGCAGGCTCTGCGAGCTCTTGTACCGCGAAATGCAACCTTGATACCCCGAGCAAAGTTTATGAGAAGCTTGACAATACATGGCACCTTATTGAGTTTGACCCTTGTTGGGTGACACTCTCCATTGCATGTACGATGACTCCTGCGGCCAATGCAACCGCAAAGTCTAAAGGTTTGGTTTTGGGCATGCACCCGATGACACTGAACATGAACAATGTGCTCAGCAACTCTATGTTCATGTAGATCACTTGACCACTGTTCACAGCGATTGCATGCACCTTTATTATCTTGCGACTGTACCTTGAGTCTCTAGGTATAGAACTCAGTAATTGGATCTATGAATTATGGAATACCGAGCTCTTTGACATCCAAGAAGCCATCTCATTTTGTTCTACTGAATGGATTATTTACATTTTCACTAGGGTCTATCCCTCTGAAGTCCTTAATCCTCAAAATATCTCATCGAAAATCCTATATACCGGGATCTTATTCGAGGAATGTGGTGTGACTCTGATTCCTTGGCTCTGTTGAAATCTTCCTCCGCGCATCGCGTATACTCATAGGCTGAGATAGAGCTGACCATTGGTAGTTTCCGATGCTGCCCATCTCTTATGTATTTATTGGGGAAAAACTGGCTCATAGTTTTCAATGGGAATTTGATCTTCTTTCCTTCTTTCCATGTAAGTGATGGGATTGATGGGTGCTCCCTTTGCCACAGAGTAAGTCGGACCCATGAATCTTCGGGCCATAATGGACCGCTGAGTCTTGAGAAGACAATTGAGATATGCCTGAGTTCTGGAAAGCGTGAAAGAAGATGTGGTAGCCATTCGGAGAGGGCGGCATCACCGAATGGGACAGCTATGTGTTCGATTTGCAATATCCATTCCGGGATCTCGTCGTTGTCATGAAGTGAGGCTCGGAAATTTTTCAACGTCAGATGCTCCATGTATAAAATGTCGAAAGCAGTGTTGAAAGGAAGCAGTTTTGCTTCCTAAGAGCAATTACCCGTGCTTCTTTACTTGCGTTTAGGAGTGACCGGGCTTCGAAGCGCACCATGGGCAGCTGTTCTCGTTTCTGATAATGATCCGGTAGTAATACGCAAGATCCCTGATCCATCAAGACCCCTGCCGATGCGAAAGACCAGATTTTGCTTCTGACTTCAGGGGGCAGGTTGGGAAAGAGCGTGAACTGTTCTGATTTTGGACCCTGTGGAATAGGTTCTGGGTCACGTCTAACGGCTAAATCTTTACATTTTTGGGTAATCTTTGGTTTTCTGATGAGGCCCATCGTGAGAAGAAGTAGGTTCTACCAGGCGTTACAGACAGCCGAAAAGGATTGTGAGATTGATGTTTAATCGCGTTTCACTAAGGCAGAGCGGACCCTTAGCCCGCAAGCAGATCGATGAGTGTAGAGAAATTTTCTAGAAGCATGTTCCACTAGCTGAAGTGTGGGTCTTGGTCTGCTTGCATTTTCAGCCTGCGCCACAATTACGAGGTGACGACCTGGCAAGGCTGATTTCTAATCATTATGATCGGTGCGTGACAGCTTCGCAGAATGTCTCGTAAAGAACTCTTGAGATTTTTCAAAGAACAGGTATGCATTCGATTCTGTTTTCCACCACCATAATTGTGCGGAAGAGGTCATTGCAATAAAGATACCGCAACATAAATCAACCATGGCTCCTCACCACGCGGGCCTTGAAGCTTCATGACTTCTTGCTAGCCTCTGGTATCTGTGAAAAGATTATCAGCCAAGGGCCGTGCAAGGGCCCCTCTTCATATTCATTGGTTCATTCACATTATGACATGGGCATAAATTCATCTTTAGCTCAAGAAATTTTCGTAGAACCAGCTTCCAGATGTAAATTAGCCAAAATCTTCCATATAATGCAATAGAAAGAACTTCCTGCTATTGTGTGATGGCCCTACAAGGTGCCAGTATTATTTTCTTTCGTTTGCAGACTGAAGCTAATAGGAATGGCTGTCTTGAGGAAAAGTCCTATGGAAGAGCCCGGATTGGGCCCCTACATTGTCGGCGTTCTGCATGTGGATTTGATTATAGATGATCTTCGATATCCCTAGGATTCATGCAGCTGTTATAGTCAACAGACATAGGCAGTGTAGTTATCTCTTGGGCCAACTCGTCATAAGAGATCTCGATTGGTTATAAATGGCGTTGTGTTCATGTCCGCCGCTTTATGCATATCATAATTTCGTTATCGTTGTACATAGTGATGAACATAAACGTAGGGGATTCTCTTTCTAAGCTATCTATTTGACCTTTATTCAGCCAGTTAGTCCGCCAGATAACTACCTCAAGAGGCCCTGAATTTATTATGCGATACTAGACAGATTTGAAGCTGGTCATAGGGCCACATTTTCTGTCCCTCACAATCATCTTTCTTCAATTCAACGAGACGGCGGTACAGGCCACAGTTCGTACGGCATGTGCTCGGAACTCTATCCATAGCTGCCCATAGCTTCTGTAGGCTCGATATTTGGTCTTTGTATGTCATGAGCAGCTTGTTCAGCTCTACTTTTATCAAAGGTGATACCCAAGCCGATGCTTTCATTGATAGCCGACTACAAGCAACAGCAATGTAGCTGGGCCTAGCACGCTGTCCACTTCTTGCTCAAGAGGCTATTTTCGTACTGACTGTTAAATCCGGGTTCTCTAAACTCTCTTGCCAGATCACCACAACTTATGGTACGGGGTATCTCGTTTTTGGTTTTATTTTAAATGGATTGTAAGAGATTTTAAGCACACAGTTATGTCTGTCCCTGTAACTGAAGGATGAGAAAAGCCTTGCTATTGTTAACCACAATAAACAATGATGAGAGTCAATTTGTAACTGTTGGAATAATCTACTTACATTATATAGCAAATCAAATCTTAGTTAGGCTCTTATGCTTATGTAGATGTCAAGTTTTCAATCAACCCAGTTGCCCTGTGCTGGTATCCTGCATCAATATCATCACATCTAGGATATTCTGTCCCTATAAGGTCACGGATGGCTACGATGGAAAATCGATACTATGTCGATGCATGGTATGGAGGCGCTAGTTGAATGTAGTAATTTATTAGCTAATCATCCAGTCTACAGAACCCCACATGGGTTCGTGAGGTGAGGTGAGGTGGGGTTGACAGGCTTTTTCAACGTAGCTTGCCTAGCTCGTAAATTCCTGCCAGCACCTTCTTCGACCCAGGTGCGCTTCTCACCAGTGAGAGCCGAGCAATGGTCAGAGGGTGAACATGGATGATACTTCCATGCTTCTGCAATAATTCAGTCTTAAGGGCTTGACGTCTGAGTGTTATAAGCAATCCTGGGATAAGATGTTGTTGGATAATACGGACGATGTCGTTCATGTCTTATCTCTCAATGGTCTTTTCCTCTATGTCTCCTCATCATGCAAGCGTATGCTCGAGTACGATACGTCAGACCTTGTGGGTAACTCAATCTCCTCCATCTGCCACCCATCCGATATCGCATCTGTAGCGCGTCAGCTCAAGGAGACAGCTTTTGGAAATCTTGTTGATATTGTATTTAGAGTTCGCAGGAAGAATAGTGGCCATGTATGGTTTGAAAGCTACGGCTCACCATTCACTGGGCAAGGCAAAGGACGCCAGTGCATCGTTCTTGCGGGACGTGGGCATCCTGTCTTAGCTCTCAGCCGGCAGAATGTGGAGGCGAATGGTGGAATTGGCGATAGCGAGCTCTGGACGAAGCTGTCCACTTCAGGCATGTTTCTCTTCGTATCATCAAGCATCAAATGTCTCCTCGGTCTGCAGCTAGAACCTTTGGTTGGTACAAGCATGCACAAACTGATGCGGAAGAAGTCAAGATTGGACTTTGGCCGAGCGATTGAAAAAGCTAGGGAAGGCAAGATTATCAGTTGTAAGCATGAGATCCAGAATAGCCAAGGCCAGGTTGTACAGGCTCAGACGACTATTTGCCCTGGCGATGCGATAGAAGGACAGAAGCAACCGTTCCTTCTTGCTCAGACCAAATTGGTCAAGATTTCCTCCCGAAATATTCCCCAGCGAGCACTGTTTCATGTGATCCATATGGTGCTTTGGCACCAAGGAGTAATGGGTACATATCTGCTGTCAACCTTGCATTAGAACCAACTGAATGATCTTTGAGCCCAGGTACACAACTCATAGCCTTAAGCTCAGAAGACAACCTATTCGATGAGCTGCAGGCGACTAAGTGTTCTGACTGGCAATTCGAAATGTTGCAGATGCAGAAGATAAACATGACCCTTGCTAAAGAAGTCAGAAGGTTGTTAGCCGCCAAAAAAGACGCAAAAGGGGACAGGGAGCTGGTGATATCGTACTCGATTGTGCCAATTGTCATACCAGAAACACACCCGAATGGCGAAGAGGACCAAGCGGCCAGAAAGACCTCTGCAACAGCTGTGGCTTGCTCTAGGCCAAAAAATAAGGGTCATCCCTGGTCACTGAGATATGTCAATATCTGAACCAAAGCTCACACCAGAAAGATTGGGTTTCTTCTATCGATTCATCCCGTCGTGGCTTGAATACACAAACCCAGAAAACCGCACCCTCAATACCTGCCTTACATAGGAGACATTGTTTGATACAGCAACTTAACAAAGCCACCAATGCTGAGGGATCTGAGAAGCTTCCGTTACTCCAAGGATTTTTTACTCGAGTCAATTTGCCATAGCAGGAGTGGGGATGATCAACCTGCTAATAATTGACAAGAGATGCCTTCCTTTTGAATAGCAACAGGTAATCAATTTTTAGGTCCATGCTCGTGTGATATATACTACGAGGGACTATTTCTTTAAAAGTTCAATTCGATATTTTGCACCATCCTATGGGAAACTTTTCGTTTTGTGGTCAAGACCAGGTCCGTGCGTCTTGCCCGATATTTTCAAGTTATTATCGTGAAGACCATAAGACAGCCTAATTGGTAACAGCAAATGTAGACCAACTTCGAAGATAAGAGCTACCTGTTAACTCATGCTTAATGAGCCTAATTCTGTTGCTAGTTAGTCACTACATTCCATGAAACATCTTCTTTCCAAGCTGAAATCGAATCTGATTCGAACCAGCCTAGGACTTCAGGCTCTCGAGGTGATTTATCCATCGCTCAGAAATATCGTTCGGTTTTAAATCTCATCTCCGCCAATTACCACGTGGTCTGCTATCACTAGCAGGGTGAGTACCCCTGGGGCAGACATCATATCACTTTGTATTTTATATGGGTTCCATCATGTGCTTTTTCTAGCACACTGTAAGCCCAGGATCCATGGTTGTGTTGCAGAGAGCTCACACGGAGGTTGCCGTGAGTGTCATTGGATCCCATTGAATGTGCGAAGACCACATCGAAGCATCGGACATGGATCTGGGAAGAAACTAGTGACATTAGCCTGTTAGTGAATGCGCCGGTGATCAAAGTCGTAATATTTAGTGACTTTGCGAAGATCTACATCATTTATCTGGTATTGAGAGAATGGTTTTAGGTGTTTCATGCAGCGACATGTTGGCTAAATACTATGGTGCTCATAACATCAATTTGGCCTTCACACATTCAATGAGATATAGCGTCCGTAGTCTTTTGGATGAAGACATACTCTACCCTTTTTAGTAAAATTACTCGTAGGTCTTCTCCGACATTTCATGATGAACATGGGCTTAGATGTTGTTTTCACGCATAAACGGCTCTATTTTTTGACGCCACAGTATGTTTCAAGGTAATCATTGGGGTGTCCTGGGACGTAAGGGAGATCCCAAGTTAATGTCCACTGGGAGTAAATGAAGCACATCTCGCCCATCCAGCACATGTTTAGCTACCGGCTCCATCTATCCGTAATGAAGTAAAGTACCGATGGGTAAATGACGTAATTGACCTTTTGCAATGGAAGTACAACGCCACAGAAACCTTGAAGGAAGGGATTCAGTCTCACCCTCGAATTTAGCTCCATGCATAGAGCGCACTTTATGATATGTTACTTGCACCAATGGTTGAAGCTGGGGTATATGAGGTTGTTTCTGACGGGGCTTCACATATTCACTAGTATAAGTTAATAAAGCGCGCAACTCCCTTTGGTTCCGTGGGTCGTTGATTCTGTCATTCGATGGTTCTCGAACGGTCAATTACAACCTCCTAAGAAGGAATTTAGGGTGCCTTAAACGTCCAAAGTACTTGTCATAAAAAAGAAACCCTTATCCGCATATGGGTGGAGCGATGAAAGGCTTTATCCACCCACATCAACTGGCCTCAAGTCCCTTCGCTAACAGGTATCAGATTAGCATGCAGGATCTGCCAACTCCACCATCTAGATCACCTTGCTAGCTGGAACTGCAGATAGTCGATGCTGAGGATAGGTTTATATCAAAAAGGAGGAATAAGCCGGAAAATAAAAGTTAGATACTGACTAACAGAAGCATGTATTATAATAATCATAATTTGCCTTTCGGAACACTGCTAGAGACGTGGCACATGCTGCAATTAGTTCGACAATAGATAATCAAAACACCCAGTTAACGTTGCATTGGCTAAGCAGATCCAGGCTTCATGCACCTGCGTGGTAAGCAGATACGTCATTGGGATGCAAAGAGCGCACCGTCATTATAAGGCCTCGACAGCTTCTAAGCTTACTTGAAATTATCAGCGAGGCCTTGCCTATAAGAGTAGTTAATGCGCCCATGGGATCCGCACATTCAAAGTGCACAGCGATACAATAACTAACTCGTAAGCCTCAGCTGACTGAGTGCAGCGTAACACAAAGAAATATTGAGATAACTGTACTATAGGATGATAGAATGAAACAAGTCACATGCGGCAGTGGAAAAAGTATAGAATCTTATCGAATTCTTACAATATTGAAGCCTATGATTCACATTAAGCACCGACTTTGCAGATTTGACTTACACCTCACACAAAACGTACTAAGCATAGATTTTTTTATCTTCAAAATCGAGTTTGTCACTACCCTCTGTCCTTTATGCTCGCTATACGTGGCATGACTGCCCCGATAGCTGAGGATGAATGCGGTGACCTCGGCGTCATGCAAGTGCCTGAGAGTGTTGATCCAAGTACAGTGCGCAAATGCTTTGAGCACCCTCTCAGCAACACTGCTGTCTCTTCCAGGGACGAAGAAAACTCTACCAACCAACTCTTCAAGCGCGCCTGTTGGTTTGGAGCCCAAAGTGGCTGCATCAATGGGCATCGTTGGAAGAGGTGCGACCCTCAATCAGCAGGCCATTTGGTGCTGGACTGCCCGAGTGGCTGACGGTCAAGGACCCTGGTATACGTGTGGAAGGGACCAGGACTGTAACATGGGAATGAAATGCGGAGCTGGGTGCTGTAAGGACTGTGGATGTAACTACCATGTCTAATTGATAATTCTTTGTAATTGCTTGGTATCCTTCGCCATGCGGAGGTAGCGAGTAGTTTCTAGCCTATGCTATCTCTGGTGTAGAGTTCAACTCATATTCTTTTATTCAATATAAATAGAGATAGATGATACAGCTACTATAATAAAAAGGAATCTTTTGTAGTTATAATGATAATTATGGAATAAAACCCTGGTAATGACGATAAACAGAAGATTAAGATAGATAAAGCATGTGGAGCTGAAGAATTGAATGAATTGCCTAGACATAACCCTATTAGAAGCAATAAAAGCTTGCTTATATTTATACTTCATAGTAACGCATGTTGATAGCCCCTTCTATATCTCAATCAAGGACAAAGATAGTTGGCTTGCATGCGGCAACCGCTATGTCCATGATTTACATTTGAAGGGTTTGACGCGCACTTTCTCGGTGAGTGACAGAACTGTACCGACCCTTATGCCATGACCCATACTCAAAATGCTTCTTCCCAATTTCTAAACAAGCCATACAGCCATACAGCCATACCAGTCCACTCGCTAGCCTAGAACCAAGGTTTTACCTTATAAACCAGTCAAAATGATCATTCCAAATGTGGTGATAGCTTGCGCTTGAAACCTTTCACGCACGTCTCCTATTATCTTGTCGATCAAAGGCGAGCTCAGGCGTTTTCAAGGCAAATATCATGGGCTTCGCATGGGTGACAAGCGATACAAAACTGAATCGAGCCAACCGCATAATAAGTGCTGTATTTATTGGCTGGAATCCGAAGCGTTGGATCATCATCTCTTGCCTATGATCTGACTGTACCCAACTCATTACAAGAGCGGTTGGGATCCCTTTTCAAAATATGCAACATGTTATGTAGTTAGCCTGTTGGCCCGCATCCTACTTTGAGTGTCAGCCCTCGTAGGAATCTTCACAGGCCCAGAAGAAAAGTTAGCTTGATGATCGATTAATTCCTTCTTCCAATTGTAAAATAACCTTATATTCAATCTTGAGTGAAACACAATTTAAAGATTGGGTCGTTAGAAAATAAGCATTTATGAAAATTAGGTCTATACTTGGAATCGACATCATAGACACGGACATTTCCACCCCTTGTAGAGGAGGTTCTCTGTTATCCCCAACAATAGTAGTGCATCTTGGATGCTGTCAAGACACAGCGGTCCTGACTAATGGCTCTTGAAAAATAGGAACTTGTCTATGAACAGAAACTAGTATCAGAACAGGGGCGCGGGGATCAAAGAGCCCTGTAGAAGCAGTTCGCCATCTTGGGCACATTTTAATATAGATTCAACATCTTGGTGTGACCTGAGCCTGCGTAGAAGTTCGATGGACTCGGCCTCAGACCTAGACCTCAGTAACTGGAGCAGCTCTTCAAGGACTGTGTTCCTCTTTTCCAGCGCCCCACATCGCCGCCTAAGTGCCTGACCGTGCGTTTCTGTGGGAGCCGCGAGATAAACACAAACCAGGGAGCGAGAAATACATGCCGAGCAGTGGGGACGTTCCGCAGTGCACTGGCGATCAATTCAGCAAGCCACTCTACTACGAGTACACCAAGAGAGGCCGTTAAGCTTACTTTACTCTTGCGGGCTCGACAGGCCTCACACGCGACCGGAACCCCCGCTGCCTGTAAACATATGAGGACTTAATAGTGGTGGTAGTATTGGTGGCACAGGAAATAATAGGAGGCAGCAGAGGCATATTGCCCTGCCCACCTTCGTCTGGCTGTCCATCTTTGTTGGCTCTCATGAGTGGCAAGACACAGCGCGTCAACCAGGTTCATGAACAAGAAGGGTTTCTGGCTATGCCGAGGGTGTGCCGGATAAATGCGCCAATAACATCGCCTTAGCCTGTTCGGATCATAATTAACCCGGTAGCCGCGCAATGTCCATCTGATCAATCAAACTGGCAAGAGTCCAACCAACCACTTCCCCTGTCTATTCGGCAAATATCTTCGAAGCCAGGACATCGGAGGCAAACCAACACACTTGGTGTACTTTGTATGATAATTTCACTGTCGTCACTACTAGACCGAAGCTTTGACCACTCGCTAGAAGCCTACATGTGACATGACTATCTTTCCGTCTAGTTACCTTGGATTCTTGATAACGCCCTCACCTCTACTAAACGGCACTATTAGAAGAACGAACAGTAAGCTCTGAAGGGCGGTGAGATTTCAAGGGTCCTAAAAGCTCCCCATCTCCAGTAAAATAATGAGAAACCAATAGAAAGCACTATATAATCGAGATAATAGATATATCCGACTCGTTTTGTCTTGTAGAAGTAGTAAAGGCTTTGTCACATCGTATACTCCGACTCGTCTATAATGCTTCTGATTCACATCATGAAATTCCAAAACAAGTCCACCTAAGCAACGGGGTATGCTTTTGACAGGGGCGAGTCGAAGTTCGATATACACTAGCAACGACCACATGGCCAAGTAAGCGAGCTTTTCCTTTTGGTCAAAATGGGAACTTTCATCGTCCATTACAACATCAAAATCCGTAGTCAAGCTCGTAGTACTGGATATTTCGGTAGAGACTTGTAAAGTATCTCCGTAATCAGTTCCATCTGTTCGTAAGATCGAAGTCGGTTGGAAAAAATTTCCTCGTAGTATGAGCGGAACCTGCAAATCCTCAAGACTGCGTTTTTTGCTCCCAAATCGTTCATATTCGAAAAGACATTTGAAGTCGGGGCAACGCTTATGATACCGGAGGTGGCCTGGGTGCACATGCACATTGCTCCCAGCCCAGCTCCCACGACGGAGCACGCCACCTCATCAGACGATATTTTGCAAGCTGCGCACAACCTATATGTCGAGTCCAACATAATTCTTGTAGCAAACTGTTACTAGATAGCCCATAGCTAAATCTGTTGCCTGTAAGCCTCGTTAAAAAATCTTGAATACCGTGTACGGCGATGAGTCTGTCGCTCTCTTTAGTAAGGTTGCACCTGGTAAACGACTTGACAAAAGGTTTCCATCCTCATAAATTTCGTCATTCCAGTTGTCACCCCGTTGAGGCCGAAGCGCGGCATTCTTCAGTGGATTTTGACTATTGTTGAACCAAGGTGGCTGTGTTGTAGGATGCGTGCCGTCAGCAAAAAGCTCTGCACTAGTGTTTTCCGGACACTTCCAAAAAGTTTTGGGACGCCGAGAAGTGCAAAACTCTGAGAGATAGAAACCTCTCCTGCATTACCCAAGCTCTTTTGTTCAGCAAACCCTATTCCACATTATTCGTCCAATGATACGCGGGGAATGCCCGGTACATCCCATTGGGATGAGCTCCATCTTCTCCTAATTTCAAATCCCAAGTTGTGTGGATATTGTACGCACACTCAGCAAAGCTGTACCTTTCAAAAAAAACAGTGCAACTAAAATGTTTAATGCTCCAGTTGCTGAAAAGGCTGTGGGAATAAACATCGCGCATGGTGGTTGCTTCGCCAAGCCAGTCGTTTGGGTTTGAAAGGTACATAACGAGTCAATCCATATGTGCTGTATAGATAGCCGCCTCGCAATACCGATGGCGCTATGAAGGTCTTAGGAAGATTTTCGATGGGAATACCGGTCCTCACGGAGTACCCGGCTTTGGCTGTGGGCTTGGTTGGTTTCGAGTCCCCATTAATAACTCACGGTTGCGTAAGATTTCCTTTCCATGTCCGTACCATCATGGAGGTATATCATTCCTGCTATGTCATCGATTCTAAGCAGCCGAGTAGGGCGCCAATAATGGTAACCGTTTTTGTTCTTGCATGACATGCTTGGTGGCTGTCAAGGCACACCTCCAACTTGGATTTCATGAACTCGAACGAACCCTCCGAGCTCATGTTAGATGACAAGACTTCCACAGCTTGCGGATCATGATCAGCTAAAGAGTGTTGGTTACCTAAACAAGTTTTTCCATGCTAGACACGTACATTCCAGTAGCAACGTAGGGAGCAGAATCCACAAGGTGTCACTATCACCATGACAAGGATTTAGTCTTAGCTCTATTGCCTTGGCATTAACGCCTTTCTTGAGTGATAAAAGGCTGCGAAGGATGATATAACTCAGCTTTGGTGGTCCAAGTGTCCTTCCGTGGGAACTAGCCTCCTCTATGTGCCAGCTGTGGCGTGACCATGTAATTAAGCAGATACGGCATTTCTCAGGTTAGGTCGTGCTGATAGTAGGCATGAATTCACGTTCCTCATGGATACCAACCTTTTGTTGACCTTGGAATATTAGCGCACAATCTTCGCAGATAGCGCCTATATGAAGGTTGTCGGTGTTGCATGCCATGGCGCTGCTTTGAGTTGAGTATCGTCTGCGTGTTGTCCCCGCACGCTTTTGGTTGATTGATTCCATATTGGCTATTACTGACAAGGTATAGGTATGAATACTTAATGATGATAAAACACCATACAGTAGCACCGGGGTGTTTAGTTAGGTGTATTAATGTATACTCTTCTTATTGTGGAGGGTGCTGTTCAGAAGGTGCGCGGACAACTCACGTAGGATCAAATGCGAGATAAATGGCGTTTAGGGCTTCTATGCTTGGCGGTGAAGTACTATTGTCGTTGGTTAGTTTATATTTCCACATTTGGACGTTTGACGCAGGGCTATGCGGACCGAGTATATTTCTAATTGACGTGCCTCACAAACAAAGCGCTACATTGTTGTCGTGGCTGCGCCCACATATAAAAGTTCGTAGCATAAAGTTGGCTATTGCGAATCGGTATGAGGGCTATTGGTCAAACGATGCCGCCGTGACAACGAACACAAAGCTCCTTTGTTCACGACCCGGGCTTGATCACGCAGGGCAACTCCAAAACGAATGTAACGGCTCAAAGGCAGGACCTTGTCTTGACGATATCATCATCGCCTCCACCTGATGAAGGTTTCCACCTCATTCAAGCCAGCGACATGAAGGTATCGCATAGCGCCGACCATTTCAACAAACTACCACTTAGACCGCATGATGTGCATAACGCTCAAATCATTTTATATCCACTGACAATATTACAAAAGTGGTCAGCATATCATCAGTGCTTTACCACAGAGACGCCTAAGTGGCGGGGCGGCCCTAATGATCCCTACACATTGTGCAGTGTCTGTGGTTTGGCATATGCCAGACCCCGACGCAACACGAACCAGCACTTATCCCAGACAACTAAACCGCCATGCAATGGAGGAAGCAAAGGACAGTGATGAAAAAATGGATCAAGCACACTTGGTCCATTATGTGTGCAACAAGTGATTAAAGACACGCAGTCACAACGGCACAACAAAGCATAGCCGTCAACGAGTTAGAGCTCGGGCTGATAGGAAACAAGATAACTAGGGACTCTGACGGCCCAGCAATTTGTGTATGACCACGGAATAATAAAATCTCTTTTTAGCAAAAGACTAGAGACCCTTAGACTCATCTCCTGTATTGCAGCATCGATATTGCTCTTCTTCTTGTCCATTAAATCCTCCTGTGCAGCTCTCTCTTCTACACTTGAGGCACAGGACTCGGTTCGATGGCCATCTGCTCTCGTATCTCGTATACGCAGATACGTAAGGCACTATCGGGCTTACCGGCGGGTCAAATATGGTTGAGAAAGAATAAGACGAGTCTGCTGCTACATCGAGCATTTCCGAGGACGGGATGGCGTTCGGAAGCATTGTTATAGCGTGACCCTCGTATGGCAGAGTACCATGGAGGTTTGCATTCATAAAAGGATAATACCCAATGAAAGATGTATGGGTCGTTGCCTCGCTCGAACTTGGTATGGGACAGGGTTGAGCAGTATTCTGCCATTGCTAAGCATGTGATTGCGCATTGAAGGTATACTGTATGAGACGAGTTAGTTGTCTGTTTGGTAAACAGAATACTACACGGTTACGGTAGGCTGACTCCAAATGAACACCTATCAAGCATGCCCAGATGGTCAAGAGACCCTTGATAAGACTGCCCTGATTCGATGACATATTAGGTTGCACCCTCTGTTGATTTTGAATATGAAGTATATGGAGAACTGAACCATCAGCATATGCCACAGCAGAATATACCCAGGACTGGGCGAATTAAAACTCCATAGTGAAATGACGCGGTTGCTATCAGCGAAGTTGAGGCCGTGTTACGGCTTGATATTAATATCATTTAAGCCAGCTGAGTGAAGGGGATCCAAAGTGTATCCACAAGACCCTGTATTCTATTGACACTGGCGTACCCCATTGAGGTAAACCCTTCCATACCCCTCATGGTAGACAGCAGATTCAAATACAATATCACGCGGATTATGCCGCGGAGCGAACCTCGCTGCTTCCTTAATTCGCGACTACAAGTGTGTCACTAACTTCAAAGTACTTGTAGATTGTGATTTGATGTTGAGATTAGCATCAGCAATGCCAAAAAGGCGTTTCAGTGTTTCATATTTTCTTGGCCTCGGTCAATGGGCTTGATTTCTGGCCGATATAGCTTCTTCTGCCTCTTTTTGTGTTCGAGCGTTTGAGGAGCATTATATGCTCAAGAACTGGCCAGAATGGTTGACGCCGGCCTGTTCAGGAAGCAACTCATCTCGCCCACGCACACATATCAGCGCCTTTCATAGTCATTCTGGACCCGCTCTCAGGACGGAGGACCCTCTCAGCAGGTTCATGGCGGTAGGTTCTCATTAGTTACATCTCTCCACCAAAATTGAGATCAGCACACAGATATTTCATACGGCCCACTTTCTAGGGCGATTATATTCACCCGTTCTTCCAGAGCATAGTCTGGACGCCGTTCTTGAATACCAAGGGTTCATTACCAAATCAGTTTCTCCACTACCTTGGGCATTTAATTCACAATGTGGAGCCTGGAAAAGGTTGTGTTGTAATCGGGTGCCGAGATAGTAGATGTATAGCCGCATATCAGATGATTCCAAAATCTTTGCGTACTAGCAAGCCTAATTAGGCCACCCTGGTATCATGCCCATTTTTACCACTGACGGTGTCTTTCCCACGCTGAAAAGAATAAACCGACATAGGCTGGGCAGGGTTATCGAGAATGGGCTGCAAACTTTCCACCAGCCATCCGGAATACGTGCCAGAATGATCGACACTGACTTCTTGGAATTGCCTTATTAGGCGCTCGACTTCAAGGCGCAGACCGTCCTGATCAAGGGTGTGTGTCAAAGCCCAAACCACCGACCGATATGGGATGGTGTTAAACACCACATACCACGGCGATGAGGACATCGTGGCTAACAACTTTGGAGCCCAGTCGATCGAAGCTTTGACCAATAAATTGCCGGCACGCAGCAACGACAGTTTTGTGGAAGTTGACGTCGGCAGAAACGTCGGTGGCCTCGATGTCGACGCCATCACACTCGTAGAGACGTTGTCCGGGGATATCTCGGGCAAGTTTTATACATTTGGGCTAATATTCCTTATTCTGACATATGCGAAGCTGAAAGGCGATGGGAAGATGCCTGACACTGCATAAATGGACATGTTAGGGATGACCCGCGTGCAATTGAAGGACAGCAGAGTGGCAGCGGATGGGCTTAGTAAGGTGTATGAGGAGCATACAGTGGATGCTTGGGTGCCTGAGGCATAAAACCGTAAGGGTGAGTTTGAGGCAGCAATAATGGATCATCCCAAGTGCAATATTTCGCGACCAACATCCAACTACAATGTTGCGGGGTGAAATTTAGCTCACTCTTCGGTCCGCATTGCGCTTCATTTCTTGATATACTACCCATAGCAACTGTAACAACCCGTCCAGTCACACGCCCTGAGTTCCGATCGCCATAATTTGCGTGCACGACCATCGACCGCCCAGTGAAAGCAACTCTTACCCCGACACTGTACCCTGCAGACTCTACAAGACCTCTCCTTCCGGCTTCAATCACATTCCCAAGGCTAAGCTTATGGGGCGTGATCGCAAACCTAAGGAAGCTCCTGACAGTTTCCGCAACTCCAGAACACGCAAACGACTTGACAGTTCCCATGACCGCAACAGTGACTACAATAATGTTAATGACGATGGTTTCCCCGGGGCATTCTACACCGCAGGGCACTAGAACGTAACCGCATCGCTGCCAAGAAGTGCCGTGTGCGGAAGCGCGAGGAAGCGTCTGCTCTTGCCTCACGCGAACAGGCCCTTGAGGACCAAAACCAATACTTATACACCCGCTACAAATCCCTATCCACCGAAATTTACCTGCTTAAGACTGAGCTGCTTCGCCATACCAACTGTAACTGTACCCTCATACAAGAGTATATTACCAACGAAGCGAGACTCTCCATGGATCAGTTCAATGCGTCGCCCTTAGCGATGTATCCATGTGGCGACGCAACTCCTAATAATCTGGATAATCGAACAAGACGAACGAGTGGTCTGGATGCTGAAGCACTCCCCTCGATGACCATAACCCCTTAGGCGATCCTATGACCGAACTCAGCTCCAACAGGCGGTCGGACGAGTTGCCCGACAACACCACCATCACACCAAATCTGACATATTCACATAACTCCCCAAATGTCGATATATACAAGTACAGATACGATAATATTCTAGGTAACACATGGTCAGCCTGACTACGATGTGACTGTCAGACATCCGTGGCCATTGACAGGAGCAAAATTCGATGTATAGTGAATATATTGCTGTGAGCAGTTCATGAGGTTGTCGGTTCGAAATATCACCATGATCGGCACTGTTGCCTTCCACCGAGGGGTTGTCGACGGTTGCTTTGTTCTGCAATCGGTGAGCCATTGATTGTAGGGAATCTTTTTCTTGTTGACCCGTTTTGACCCTAATACGTTTGAGTTGACAGGGAACAAAAGGAAAGCAAAGAGAAAGAAAGAAATAAAAGTAAGGAAAAGAGGAGAAGAAGGAGTTAAGAGTTAGGAAGCAGATGGAGAAACCAGCTCGATTTTGGAATAGTTAAGATGCTGGCTTGAAAGTTTGAAACATGCTCATATTATTCTAAGGATTAATGATTATATCGAAATGTTGCGATGACGCTGTTTTATGGTAATTATGCAGTCATCATATCCTCATTCCGGTAATGGTGTCTCTAAGACCTCCGCATCCTCCTGAGTGATTATCGAATTACAGGGGGCCACGGCACGGAGCATTCTGTTCGTCAACCACATGGTGTACCACAATACCCACAGGCTCGACCAGGAATGACCCAAACCTCGTCACCGGACTGGAAACAAGTCGGGCACCTGATGCCTGGCATCTGTATTATTCTCAAGTTTAGATGAGCGCTAGTCCTTTGGGAGCAACGAAAACGAAGAGGGTAACCTACCTTGAAGATTGATGCCGAGGCACGTATATTAGCCATTACCCATAAACGTGGCTGAATAAGGGCACGAATAGGTTGCATTTGGGCAACCATTGTAGAGGCGATGTTGAACTGATAGGACTCTCCAGAGAAAGCATAGGTCAAACCACCAGATTGACAAAGTTCAATGAATGACGAGTATTAAATCGGTAAGCAGCTTGCTGAGTGAAGTAGTCGGTACAATTACTCTGTTCAGTGCTTGGTAAGCCCAGTTCCACGGGGACCATTCTGTTATAAACATGCCCTTAGATCGATGAGAAGTTCTTAGTAAACCTTTTGGCCAATTGCTAGGCTGCATTTTAGCTGGATGCTGATCCGTTTTCACTCGGACCAAAAACTCCGGCACATGGCCAATCACAAATTGCCTTCTAGATACCACGGTACTGGGACGACACCCTTATTTTCAAGCTTCTTTTGACTTATCACAATTTATCTCTAGAATACCTATGGAAGGTGGGGCATAGCTCACATCCAAATAACCACTTAATGCCCAACGAGGGCCGGCTGAAGTTGCATTTTGCGACTTTGCCAATAGTTTAGACGGGTTCATCATCACATGTGAGTTGTAGTATACCGTAGCTTCTCACCACGCTGTACGTAATGTTTGGAAACGGTAGGGCTTGTCATGGTGTTGTGTTGTTTATAGAGGAGATGGTAGGTTATGGGGTTCAAACAGAACATTCTACATAAAACAATGAGCAAGTTAGGCTCACTTCGAGGCTGATGTTCGGACTACCTAGTAATTGTCTTGGTCTAGTTATCGAATATTTGCTTTTAACTTCATCTACTGGACTAATTTTTAAGTCGAAGGTTCTATTCAGCTCAAAGTAGCGAATGGGATATCTCAAATAATACCCGACCTATTCAATGAGATTAGGGAGCGAAACCGGATGGATTTTTCAGAGTAGAACTTGCTTGTTATGCTGAATGGGTGAGAAGGCATGGTAGGTACAACCAGAGTCATGGATTAAACACTTTTACCTAATGCAGCCGCATTTTCCCTTGTTGTTAGTTGTGTGCCTGTGCACATCATCGGTTGGGCTTGCGGCATTTGGGCTTGCGGCGTTTTCTCTCCCGACTCGAGTTGTCGGTGAGATGATTAGGCTGATGGCATTTTTAGCCACTGAAGGGGATGGGCCTAGCGTTCGTGGCGTTGGCAGATGATCAATCGCTCTGAGACATTGTATCAGAGCCAGGTCATAATGAACTTATTCATTTGCGCAGCCCATTGCATTCTATTATTCTGTCGTCAAATTTCTTGTACCAATGCAAGATACTTGCAACCATTGCGCCAATCACCATCGCCGGATTCCCCTTGGTTAGTAAAATGCGATTGCTTACACATCTCGTTATTTCACCATCATGCAGGGAAATAATTGAACAACAGCCATTGAACTAATCACAATCGCCGGAGCTCACACCCACCAATGAAAAGCGCGAGGGTTTACCTACCACGTCATTTCACTATCATCGAGCATTTTCAATTACGCATTGTCTGTAAGTTAATAGCTTAAGGAAAAATATTAAAAGACGCCCATAACCATGCTAACACCTCCCTTTTTTCATTTGTACGTGCCCGCAATGCCTCGACCGACTGAGACCAACCAGAGCCCTGCATCTGTAGACTCATCACAGTTACGTTCGCTTAGACCAATCGCGCCTCGGCCACAGTCCGTCTCAAAAGTCCCTGTAGCAGTTTACAATCCGCCCAGGAGAACCTCTACGAAAGCAGCATGTGATCAGTGCCGCTCCCGTAAGATTAAGGTGAGCATTAGGACGCCTTTTCTCGCAAACGGCCTATATATCTGAGAAATACGCAGTGTGATGCGCAACGCCCAAGCTGTTCTGGATGCGTAAAGGTAGCAAGGAAGTGTAATTATGCTACTGCTCCGTCCGAGTCACACCACCAGGCAGCCAAGCGTAGATACCTGGAGCTACAATCTTCAAACTCAACATACCAACAAATCTTCGAGATTCTCCAAACCAGGACCTCTAAAGAAGGCCAGGAGATATTACGCTATATACAGAGCGGTGCGGATGCCAAGACTGTCCTCAAATGGGTCCGCGATGGAGATATGTTACTGCAGCTTTCTCTCGTGCCGTATAAGGGCAACCAATTCTCCAGATGGATCTCCTTGAGTCCATAAGCTACAAAAATTGTAACCGCCCCACAATGTCTTAGTCATATCCAGTACATAAAGCAAATTCAAAACTATACGTTGATGATGATCATTATGGTGTAGCTATACATAACGCGGGGCAATGCCGATACATCTACCATTAGCCAATTTACATAGTCTTCGATGTATCTAGTTTTTATCCAATTATCATTGGTCAATTCGGTGATTTGCTACCTAGTCTGTAGCTTATGGGCCCTAAGGAGATAGGCATCATTAAACCGTCATGCAACAGTGGATCTGAGTTATTGAGTTACATTGACACCCTAGAGTCAAATTTTCAGTACTCCCTCTCTCCCCGTTACTCCTTTTTACTGTTGCTGCATCATTTCCTCTTATGAAGGACCTGATTTAAGCCGCTTAAGATGAATGTATTGCTTTATCCAGGGTATAGAAAATTATACTTAAAGCAATTACATTATCTGCATTAACTTCGTCTTTATTCCCTCAAGCGTCTATATCACAGAGATAGTATTTTGCTTTTCTTTTAAGCATTAAAGCTTTAATAAGACTACACTGTATTTCTTTTTGAAGAATGGCATTCATAGTTGTAAGCAATCATCCTTTTGGAGCTTTCCGTAGCATTACCATCACAGCACAGAGATAGCAAATAACACTTATATCTCAGCATATCATCGGGCATTTACACTGCCGCTCAAAGAAAACCCTTAATGATCGAGCAGTCGCGAAAATACCAGGTGTACTATGCCCTAGATGCACTTTGAAAGGTGCAGAGGTCTGGGTTATTCCAGGTCGTGCTTGTGGCTATTGTGGGACAGCGTGCAGGATAGCTTGACCTGAGGGGTGAGATCAGTGGGCTTGGGTTAGACAATACCGTCCCAGTATGGATCAGCGCAATCTACAGCAGAAGAAAATAAAAGATTTAAACTCTATAATATATCCACGGTACAGACTTGACAGATCGTCTTTGCCTTAAGTAACCCAATGATTAATATCTAGTGCCTGATTGAGATATAAGGAGGTCAGATGGCTCCAGTACGAGGGTCTGGGACAATGAGCAAGGCGACCAGGCAATGAAGGAGGCAATAAGTTGAAAAGAAGGTTATTAACGCCGATCAGAAATAAAAACACCGAAACACCGATCAGAAAAAGAGAATCTCATGGGAGTGCAAGCAGGCCAAGAGAGGGTGCCCTTTCTTCATGTCCATAGCCATGGACCGCATAAAGTGAGAGCTCAGAAGCCTTTAACTGCGAACAGAAGGAGATTGGAGAGACTTGTTTTGTGGCCAGTACCTGAGTGAAACTAGTTCAAAGAATGGAAGGATAGATTGCTTCACTAGGTTGGGACTTTCAATGGAGTCCATTTTGTTTTACCTGATATGATATGAGGTCGATTAGTCATTGCATTGATGTGGCTGTGTGTGTGTGGCGCACGCGTTAGGGCGCAGCTCGCACTGAGCGTTTGATGGTTCGTGCTAACTTTGTCGCTGCTAACTTTGTCGCTGGTGAGAAGAACGCGGAAGAAAGAACCTTTGGGAACTTCGTTCATCGAGGCATATACTAAGCTGGCAAAAAAACTAGGACACTATAAACATTTCACCTTTCCATCTTGCCTAAGAATCGGGATGGTGCGTTCGTGTCAATAATTACAGGCGCCCTCTCAAGCAGGCCCCGTAAATTCCATCCACTCTGGACGCCTCCCGGAGCGGCTTCATTCATTCATCTCAAATGCCAAGAGTCGATGCCGATGCGGTCCCAAAAAGT
Source organism: Albifimbria verrucaria (assembly GCA_020081605.1). Taxonomy (NCBI): domain Eukaryota; kingdom Fungi; phylum Ascomycota; class Sordariomycetes; order Hypocreales; family Stachybotryaceae; genus Albifimbria; species Albifimbria verrucaria. Next base: position 30,637 of record JAHREC010000033.1, read on the forward strand.
GTCAATGGGATAGCTGAATCAGGTCTTCATAATACTCCGATGAGTTACAGCAGTCAAAACCTACAGGGTATAGTGCCTTGAATCACTGAATCAGATTGTGGGACGGTTTCTTTGGCGACCTAGGGAATTTTAGTCATTATCTCGCCACAACTTTCTCAACCCCCGAAGCTCATGTCATCACATATCTCTCCTTTATGGCCTTTCACAGTGAATAACACTATTGCCCGACATAGAGTCTGGTGGGAAACCCGGAAGAAAGAGTAATCTCGGACCATTGTATTCGCAAGCGTATTGATCCATCCAGGACCGCTGGTATGAATGGTTTCAATGGTCTGAAAAAGATAACAGATTACTTGGGTATGGCGTTGGTCCAACCATAAAAGAGCCGGACTACATATACGTAATTCACTATGTATACTTTGATTCATTACAGACATTTAAATTAGCTAAACTCATGATTGGTCGGGATGATTAAGCAGGGTTGTAATCCTTAAATCCCTAGCCCTAACTATATGTCTAGCAGCTTAGATAAGATTCGAGGGAAAGAATTCCTTAAAGAGGATTCCTGAATTCAAAGAGGCTTAAGCTCGACCATATAATAACAATCATAGGCGCGTATACCGCGGACCTTTGGTAGCTAGGCAGACTGGCCCAACGGCCAAGGCCACCCATTTGGATGTAAGAGCGCCAGGCACGCACCACACGAAGCAACCACCTTCCTTGACACAATTTCACCACTGGCCTCTACTCAATGGCATTGCTCATCAATGACTTCCTTGCGCTTTGGTCCCTATCACCCTCGGCCACATCATTGCTAGCATTGGGGAGTATGATGGCGCGGTCGATGGCGTTGGGAAGACCACGATGACGGCCTCGGATCATCATGGCGCAGATGACCAACTTGGAAAAGGTAGTAAATTGGCCGCAGAGGGATGTCATGACGGAGGGATGGCCAAGCGACAAGCCGACGTTTCCACTGGGAGCTGTATGTCAGTAATGTGAACATGCAGACCAAAGAGAATCTGCACCTACTATGCACTGACTACTTCGAAGAAAACGGGGAACACCGAGAATGACTTGAGGCATATAGGTTAGTTAAAGAGCTGCCGTCATGTAACAGATCAATTGAGCGCTTACCGGTTCGTTGAGGTCCATGATTCGCTTCGACTCAGCAACACAAATACAAAAAGTGCCGAGGAACATATACCACAGGTCGAAGCTTAACTGATTCCGGACGTGCATCATGACGTAAGACACGCTGTTAGTCTCGTCGGGACTGCTCTCGTGGCCATAGACTCCAAGAGCCTTTTCCTCGTAGGTGTTTGAGGCGCGGATAGCAATCGCGATCGGAAAAATAGCAATATACATCATACACAGCAAGCTGAACTGGACTCCTGGGTTAACAAGGGCTAAGTTCAGGGTAGATGTTCCCGTATGACGAGCTGACGCAGCCTGGAATAGAGCCGACAGAATACGGGGTCCCATAGGTAAGTCGGTAACGGCTGGGTTATCCAGATCGAGGACTATAATGAGCAAGACGTCGATGAAGTTCATGACGAACAGAATGCCGAAGAGTATCCAGGTCGGCTTGCTAGGAAATAGCAATGTGTAGCATCGTCGTGGGTGGTCGAGGAGAAACTGTAGGGGCTCTTTCATGGCTGACTCGGCGGGTACCAGCTTGGACATCGTCCAAATAATAAGACGGAGCAGGACAGGATAGCAAGTATTTCCAGCAAAAGCCAGGAATGTCATGACGATCATAGGCCATGTAGCATCTCTGAAGGTCACCATCGAGTCGGGTGTTAGGGTAAAGCCCAGGTTATTCACCATTGTTTGAGCAGAATAAAAGGCCCTGTTCATCGCAGCTCGTCAGTCATCTTGGAATTGCAATACGGTATGGAACTCCCAAGACTTACCACCACGTTTTATCTTGGCCATTCTCTGCGAGCCAATCCTTGTACTTGGGAGCGGCATTATGGATCCAAGGGATGAGACAAATCGCTCCAAAGAAATGCAAACCGAAGAAATAACCTGCTCGGTACGGTCAGGTATATTCGAAGCATGAAGTAATATCGACAATTCATTACCTATAATAATCTTGAAAAGAAGCTTGAGACTTCGATATTCGATACCGCCCAGAATTTCGCGGTCAGCCTCCGATAAATTGTGGAACTGGGAGTTGCGGCCCACAGTTACGTGTCGGGAGAGCTGAGGAAGATCCATGCTTCTACGCTCAATCGATGCCGAACGCTGCTGTGCACGGTTGAGTAGGGTAGAACGACCTAGAATAAGGGCCGAAGAAGCAGCTTTCTCAATCGAACGAGCGGCGCTAAGAGCGAGTCTATGGCTGTCACGGTGTCGAGACGGCATGCTTGAAGATTCCGCCGGGGTAATAGCATCGTCTAAGCATAGTAGAGGGAAGGTTTTAGAGCGGGAGCTGGTGGGAGTTGAGTCCGTGGTTGCTTACCATAGTCTTCATTTCTTGAGGCCGACGTATCGACCTCGACCACGGGTTGGCCTGTCGTGATGGATGTGTCAGTATGGGCATGGACAACTATTTAAATCTATACATGGCTGCAATTACCATTCTCACGGTCCCTCGGACCCGGGACACGTAAAGCGACTTCGGATCGGTCCTTGGGGACATCGCGTACATCCCCATCAAATTTGATTATGGGAGACCTGACGGGATGCGTTGCGGATAAAACTGTACGTCTCAAACCTAATGCTTCATCGTTTTCCTCGTCATGGGGCTTGCCTTCGACGTCTTCATTATTGCATCGAAGCGGAACTGGTTCTGAAAAGACTGTATCAGCAGCCGAATACGGATGTGTTTGATATAGCAAGAGTTTACCAGCAGTCTTCAACTGCTGTCTGAACCACCAGATGCGGGCGAGAACAACAGCAATATTGACAAAGCCAAGATTGGTGATAATGGGGATGATGTAGATGTAGACCTGCTGATATGTCTTCAGATCCTTCACATCGACCCTAGATTCAACAAGGTAGGTATCAGCCCTTGATGTTCTAAATGTCGACGCGACAAAGGATGGACATACGTATTCAGACCAGATTCGGTCGAGGCACTGGCGCCAAAGAAGAACGCGTCGACGGCAGCAAGGTTGCCATTGGGGTAAATCACAACTAGCGAAAGGATGGCACAAAATATGATCCAGATATCTATGATATATACAAGTTAGTGCCCGAATTTGTCCAAACATACGAATCTGTACTACTTACAATGGAGGGTGATAAACTTGAGCCTTGTAGCACAGAATGTTTTGACTCCTTCCCACATCGCGAGGCCTCTGGATGCGGCGGCTTGACAGCGCAAAGCTGGGGATATTATGGAAAAGGAGTTTAGATAAAGTTGGAGTGTCTGAGATGCGGAAGCAAATGGGAGCCAAGCGCGGCAAAAGGAACCAGGGCTGAGGGAAGAAAAGACTTTGCCTAGTTGTTACCATCTGTCTGGCAAAAGGCCGAATTTATACTGGACCAAAATCATGAATTTGTGGGTGCTGCCATGCGACCTTTTCGAGCGAGACATGGGATGTAATTCCAAGTTATTGTGCGTCTTTGAGTTGATTAGGTGGCAATCTAACCTGGAGACTTGCATATACCATTTCACTTTGCGAATTCTCCCACTTCTTCGAGTTTCTTGATGTACACAGCTTTCAGATTATCTAGGGGTCCTCCAGTACACACCCAGTGACTACGAAAATCTTCTTAGCTATTTGATGATAATGCACGTGGTGGCTATGTGGGCGGCCTCCCGTCTCGTCTCAAAGGACGCTGTGATTGGTTATTTATGACTACACGGGAAGCAAACCAAGCTCCCGCTTACTCCCCAAGCCCCTGTCAGGATATCGTAAATTGCCTCAAGCCGGACCCAGCCATAGAGCCCTCCAGTGTGGCATTCCCTGCGCTCAGCTTATGCCGCTGCCAAGAAATTGGCCCGTAAGCTTCTACGGTCCTTGCCGGCTGTCGCAAATGCGTATTACAATCGTCTCTCACTTGCATAGCTTGAAAACGTGCCATGTACAAAGTTGAATATGGAATGTGACAAAGGGTGGGCTCGGGCGGCAGCGGTCGGCCGTGGGATGGATACACGGACTTTCGAAGCAACACTCGGCCGACAGGTTACCTGCCTTAGTTCCTGCGCACTTGCGGAGGAGGGCCTCATGCCTAGAATAATGTTTTTGGCGACTGATGCTGGGGCAAGAAGAAAAAGACGGCCGAGCTTCTGCGTCTATCTCTGCTTATTATTGCTGCGACTACTCCTATTATTATTGTTGTCGTTGTTGGTACTTGTTTATTTACTCATTTATTTCCGCTTCTTGCATGATTTTCTTTTTCATCTGTCCCGGTTGTCCCCACATTCGTTGATAACGCTCTAAATATAAATATTCATTTTTAATCTTCTTTTTCCTCTTCCTCTTTTGCAAACAGCATATCGACGTTACGTAGAGGCTGCCGCTGCTAGTCCTCCTCCAGCAGCGTGCGGACTAGGCCAAAGGCGCACAAAATTACGTCAGAGCATCAACCGCCCAGTGCTTATGAACCCTCGAGCCGCCCACGGCCTGTAACTTTTCACATCATGCCGCCAACCCCCGCCGGACGATCGCCTTGGCGCTGAGTGGTGCTTGTCCGCCAAGATGACCAGCAACATCTGGGCCGTCCCGCTCCAGCTCACAATATCGCCAAAAGTGACTGTTGTAATCCTGTTCTGGGCAATCTTCCCGGCAGATCCAGGCCACAAGACCTGGGCTCGGCATAACCAGACACATCCTCCCAGTCACTAGCACCGTCATGCTATCCCACGCCGCCGCGTAGACCACCAACATGACTCGGCCGGCCAATCCGCCGCCTAGAGCCTCTTAATGGGAGGAGTAGCTGACCCAAACAAGACATCCATTTCTCAGACTATGACGCTAAACGTGCGACCCGGACGAGGGCGGTCGCCTGCCGGCTGACGCACCATTTCCCGTGACAAGTTTGTCATGATTGACATGGGGCGGGCTCGCCGGGTTCTGATATCCTTACCAGCACAGGTTCCCGGTTAGCCGGAGATTGCTGCCCTGATTGGCCAGAGGAGGCTCATGGGACCCCAACGGTGCATTGTTCAACGGAACCGGCCTCTTGTCCTTGCAAAGTGCACGGCTTATCTAAACTTGGGAGCTACGAGTCCTCGTGCGATGGGCTCTGCCCTGGTGCCTGGCCATGCACTCGGATTTTTCCCTTTGGTTCATCTCCCAGGTGGCGCGAGGTCTAGTGTGTCAAGTATCGCTTTCAGAGGCGTTCCTTGGCCTGGAGACCTGCTCGTGGGCTACGCAGCAAAGCGACCAAAGGTAGGCGGCACCACGGGGCGAGCCAGGGGCGCTGCGAAGCCTGTTGCTGAGTTTTGCCCCGTAAGTTAGCATTCTGGTCGACTGGCATCATCTTCAAGAGCAACACTTGGTTTCAAAACCGACTCGATCTATGGACGCCAAGGCCATGCCGCCGCAGCGCTTCATCCTGCACTCGGGCTCTGAGGGCGGCCACGAGCATTATCTCGAGCCAAGAAAACAGCGGCAGACGTTATCCGCGGTATGGAGGAAGTTGATGGACTTTGGACTTCCCTCTTCGCCTGCAAACTCACCCGCAACTGCCGTGGATAAGTACGGCAAGTGCCAGGAGCTGCTGGGCAGCGGCGCGTCCGGCACGGTGTGGATCTCGCGCAAGTGGACGGCAAACGGGGTCGAAGAGCTGTACGCCATCAAGAGGTCCGGTCGGAGGCCCGGGGAGCCGAACAGCTCGTACACGAAGCGGGTCATGTCAGAGTATCGCATCTCGAGCGAGCTACGCCATCCAAACGTGATCCGCACGCTCGACCTGCTGCACGACGAGAAGGAAATGACCTACACAGTCATGGAGTTTTGCGCGGGCGGCAGCCTCTACATGTGGATCAGGTCGGCAGGGAAATTCGAGGTGCAGGAAGCCGACTGCTTCTTCAAGCAGCTGATGAGCGGCGTCCAGTACATGCACGAGATGGGCGTGGCCCACCGCGACCTCAAGCCCGAGAACCTGCTTCTCACCGCCGGCGGCAGGCTCAAGATCGGCGACTTTGACTACAGCGAGTGTTTCCGCACGGCCTGGGAGGAGGATGCGCACATGGTGTCTGGCCTCTGTGGCTCGCAGCCGTATATTGCCCCCGAGGCGTACGTGCAGGACGAGTTTGACGGTCGCGCTCTTGACATATGGGCCTGCGGCATCATATACGTGGCCATGCGCACCGGCAGTTTCCTCTGGAACATTGCGAAAAAGGACGAGGATGATTTGTACGCCCAGTATCTCGAGGATCGCCGTCAGGAGGCCGGCTTCGTTCCGCTCGAGACTCTGCGTCGGGTAAGTTGCACTTGCTTCCACCCCTTCCTGATGCCGGGGAAGCTCACGGCTCACGCATCGCTTAGGCACGCTGCAGCAACGTCATCTACTGCATGCTGGACCCGAACTCATCACGTCGGATCACGGCTTCACATGTCTTAAAGTCGGAATGGGGCCGGGAAATTCAAACTTGCCAGCCTGTCTGATCCTGATTGAATTCGAGTGTTACTGGACTACGAGTTACTGAATATAGAGAGCGCGGGCCGACGAGCTGCCCAAGCTTTCAGCGAGAAGCAAGGCGCAAGGCGTACGGATAAAAATGCCTACCGCTGCACTGGCAATTCATTACTAATTTCACAAGCTTCTGTACTTAATCGAATACGCACTTCGCTTGCTAGTAGCAATCGGCCACGTGTAACGATTCGAATTATTCGGACGAGAGCGGCTCCTATTCACCACATGCTCATATCTTCATACACGACGGCCTGCATTAACTTTCTGAACATGCCTAGTTGGGTAAACAAATCTATGATTGGTGCGACCCCGCCATGAAGTTTTGGATCCGGGTTTGGTGGACCGGATGCTGTTTGAGCAGCAACCATAATCTTCAGCTGTCCTCATTACTGATGAAGCATCAACTACTACCAAAAATGGACGCATTTGGGATATGATTTTGTCTTCTGTCCGACGAGGAGCCATAGCCGTACTTATGGGCGAATTTTCGTCTCTAGTTTAGCCTAATAACATCAATCCTTTCTTTTCTACGGCAGGCTTGCCATGGGAAGCAGGTTTGTACCAGCTCTGTTCGGGTTACAAAATGACGAGCAGGTCGTTGGCCCAGCCGACACTCAAGCCGTTGCGATCAACACTGAACCCAAACCAGCGCATATTGTGCGACCTGTGGTGTCACCTGGCTCGTGGGGGAACACGAGCACATCATGCTAATAGCCGTTTGACTTCACGGGAAACCCGCCGAAGAATAGACCGGACCTCAAGCAAGCGTGGGAGGCCTTGCAGAATCCACGGGTTGGTGAACGATCAGGTCTCGCCAGATGCTCGCTCAACAACTTATGCATTGTAAACATATGAAGTCTCTTCGTGTGAAAAGCACTTTCCATCGCCTTATCGCATCGGATATATCTCTTATCGGCGGGATCCCGGAGATTATGCCTTCATCGTTTGAGGCCGTGACAACCAAGCCTCAGTTAATCATGAATTGGCTAGATGCGATTCGACAGGTCCAACCTGTGTTGACCCAACAATAGCCGCAAGTGGCCTTGAAAGAATATACGGCATCTGGCATCCCGTCAATGTCATATAAATTATAGAGTTAACCAAATCTCACGTAAAAGCAACCTCGGTTATTGTTCGTCCGCGTTGAGAAGCCCTGAGCAAGGTTGTTGAAACGTTGCAGTCTCGATAGTATCAACATTTAGTAACTTTTTCGAACACGATTTTTAAGCTTGTCTTTAATGAGTAGGTCGACCACAGCCCTATGAACCTCTTTACCCAAAATTGTGTAGAGGTTGTTACAGAATGGATCTCATTGCTCAGCAAAACCAGAATCTCCGGCGATCTCGCAAGCTCAGACCCCCGTATCATTGCCGCTCTCAAATCTCTGGATAGGATCATTTGTAGACAAGAAGGAACGCATTTGCTGCGACGGCTAGCTTACGTGCAGGTAATGCAGATATTTACCAAGCTTGAATCAATTATTAAATAATTGGGGAAATGGACAGACCTCACGTAAACCTTGTTATCGCGACGCGACTGTTGCCATCGACATTTACATGAAGGCTCAGGAAGATCGCTCACAAACAGACGCTTTGAGACGTGAGATCAAAGAACGCAAACGCGCTGGCAGAAGCTGGCGTGACTTAGCGGGACCACCTCCACTCTTCACCATGATATATTCAGAAGCTGCTGGGTCGGTCGTGTATGGTGTTGCCCTCTCCCCAGAGATCTTTTACTGACTCTCGGTAGGCGGGACGTTGGAAGACAAGACAGCGCGAGCCTAAAGTTGGCGGCGGCAAGTGTCCTGGATTGTTTGGGTAAGGCTGCTCGTATTTGCACTCTGCTCACCGAGAGCGCAGAATGGGCTGTCAGGTCTGGCTATTTAGTCGATATGCACTAGATTGCAGCAGTGCAAATCAGGGAATTACTTCAGTAGTCTCGTTTTGGGCGCTGGCTCTTCAATATTGTAGCGTGGGGAGTGCGCTAGACCCTGGCTGTTGTAGGGGCTCACTAAGCCTAGACATGATGGTGATTGAGCGCTGACGGCTTGCTGTGAAGCGCGCTTGAGGCTGAGTGCTGGGACGGGACGGGTGGCATACTGGGAGCAGGTTGCTGTAAGGCGCACTAGGCGCCGGGGGCTGTGAGGCACACTAGGTGTCGGGTCTTGGTAGTTTTAAGATCATTCGGCTCTACCCAACACTGCCCTCAAATTTAGGCAGCATAAACTATAAACGATATCATCTTCCAACACTCCTCCCATTAATCGTTGGATCAAGGCGGAGACTGGCGCTTTGAGAAAAGATGCTCCACAAAGTTGACGAAAGTGAATAGATCAGGACAGCGAAAATGCAAATGATCACACGGTTGCATTCTCATTATCTGATGGCTTTTGAATTTCAAACATCTCACACCAAAAATGGAGCGGAGCAGAGGCTCCGAGTCATGTTGCATGTGTGTCTCACTTCCGAGTCAGGGCGTTTGGTCAGATTTCAGGTCCGACCACATTTCGAATTTAGTTCATACCTACAATTCCAGTCAGCATAATCTGCTCATACCTGTACTTCACTGACCAGCAAATAAACAATGCCAGCTGCGGAATGATCCAGTATAAAGCGACAAACTGAACTAGTGGAATCATATGCTATGCAAGACCCAGTGGCCTCTCATTTGCCCGCGTTGCAGGCATGAGCCACGTAAGATTGGCTAATAGCACATTCTCCTGTCAGCTTCTGACAACATGTGGTTATGACCACTACATTATGACCTGTCTATAAGTATAGCTCAGCTACGACATGATTGTGTCGCGATCGTGTTTCGCCTGGCTTCTACAACGACTGCTAGCGAGATCGGTGCATCTGCCTACTTCGTTCAAAGCTCAGAGTATCACACCGAACAGCATAACTCCATTTTCACTGCATATCTAAAACTCATGACGGCATGGGTTTAGGTACGGATCCTCCTCACCTTCGGATGCGAACGTACCAGCGAGAAATCAAGACTGCAGTGATGGAGGATAGTACGTTGGGAACTATCTTGCGTGATTTGCGCTGCATGGATGATCGCGCACGTGTTAGGGTTCATGAACAGCTGGATATTATCAACGCCAGCCTAATTGTATGTATTGGAAAACCTAAAGCACCTATGACGTGTAAATCCTGAAATAGTACTCGGAAGACACAAATTCCAAAAATAAGAAACAACACTCTGTCGGCTATTGCGGAGTGTGTCCGAAACCGACCTCAGATCTGAAATAGCATCCAACAGAACAAACCGAGTGCACAGGTAAAGAAAACTGCACGTACTACCACGAAGGAGGTATTGCTTATAGGTGCAAGTCGCGCAAACAGGGGCTAACAACATGATATACCACTAAAAGGTTGAACATCCTGAAATGCTACGACTGAGGGAAAAGATACCGGATTAAACTCCCAACCCTCCATCAGGAATAGGTACAAGGGAGGCATTTAGACTAGTCATGCTGCTTGAAGCTGCGGGCCCGTCTTGTTTGACACTAGCCAGATTTAAGCATGTGTAACTAGAGATACCATGGGTGCTGATGCGCCTTTATCGTAGAAAATGTTCTGGGACATATGCGGTATGGGCTGCTCCCGACGAGGCGGTGTTTTTGCACGGGCGCTTCACTTGGGCGGCGTGGGACGTTAAATGATCTACGCTCAGGTCATGTTAGACAGCGTATCGAAGAAGATGACAAGTACTTAAGGATCGGTGTTGGCGGTCTCTAACTGATTATTTCTGATGCGTAGGCTTCAAAGGATTTGGATTCGGCGTCGATGATAGGTGCTTAGGACCTGATTCCATCATGGAGATAGGTGTACACAAAGTCTCATACATCTATACAGCAGGTACGACACAGTAACGTTCGCCTCAACCTTGAAGTTCCTCGAGCTGAAGCCGACCTGAAAGGAAAATTCTCTTTCGGGAATGCGCCACATGTTTGTCTTGACATCCAAGTATCGGTTCTGGTCCTCCGGGGTCTGTGCGCGAGAAGCAAGAGCCGAAGCTTCGTCGCGTTTGCGTATACGACCTTTCTTGGCAGCGATGCGATTGCATTCCAGTGCTTATGGCATCCGTCCCTGGAAAACCCATACTTGTCCACATAATGGAAATATGAGTGAACCTCAACGTCATTGCTGTCGTGGCGAGTGAGCGCTAGCAGAAGCTCTGCTGGTCTCGAGTTCCATGCAGTTGATCTCGTGCCAATCGGGTTCGACACCAAGCTCCGGATACAAAGCACAAAAAGCAAATAATTGATAAGAGGCCAGCTAAAAGCGGGGTCATACAGTTTTGTCAACTCTGTGTCTCTGTACGGTGCGATGCAAATCAAGTCAGAAGCCTGATGTCTCCAATCGCCAACCCTTTGCGCTTCGTGTTGCAACTGACGTCCGATAAACAATGTATCAACAATCTAATTCTAAGCACCGGTCGCAACTAAAATCACGGACCAGCCAGGCATGTGATAGATGCAAAGTGCTAGTCCTGCTATCGCGCCAAAAATCAGTGCAATCAAGCCAGCTAATCTCCATTCTTATAGGCTCGCAAGATACGTTGTGATGCGCAGCCTGAGGGATGTTCACACTGTGGGGCCGTGAACCTCGAATGCTGCGTCACCGACCGCGTCACCGGCCGTACCGAACGAAGAGGCTACATTCAGCAATTGGAGCGCGAAAGATCCAGCATGTTATCTCACATCCGTGAACTTGAAAAATTGCTCAAAGACAATGGAATCGAGGCGAAGCGTTGGGAAGTCGTGGGCTTAAATCAGACCCCTTCAGCCAAGTCGCCGTCCTCTGTTTCTACAGTTGTAGACAGCTGGATACGACCACAACCCATCACACAAAATCCCCAATGCGCTTCCCTGATATCGTGTCTTCGAACGCATTGAACATCTGGCGAGAAGAAAGCGTAGCAGGATCTGGAATGAACGCACCGACTTGGGGTTTTGTCGATGGTCTTCCACCGGATTTCCCAGATATCACGCGAGATTGGACTCATATAACCAATACAAATTTGGCACCCAGTTACAATATCACTGGGCCCTCTACCGAAGCTTCACTAGCCACCCACTTTGACCACAGTCAGTCGTCAGGCTCAGCCTATTGACTAGGGGCCAATTGTCAACTCTCCGCGCGTATTTGAGGCATGATATTGAGCGGAGACAGTACTGAGAGAGTGCGAGCCCTAAGGAAGTGATGGAATAAGTGGAAGGATATTCACAGATTGATTCTCCCGACAGAACGAGGGAACGATATGGTACCTCATCAGAGTTTTCACCTAAGGTGGATCATTGCGCAAAAGGAACCGATTGGCTTCGCTTGGGTATCGCTCCCAACCCGACAAGACGTAGAGGAACGGTAAGCTGATCCGCATCACTATGGTCGGTGGAGATGTGCTGTTCTCAAGTCCAGGCAGACGATACTTCAAATCGATTATCCACTTCGTCTTTTGCATCGACAATCTCACAATTTCCGCCGAGTCACGATCCATTGGAGGCTTCCTAGCAAAACAGGCGTCAAGAAGTGAACTTTGGGCTCCCGTGTTTGTCCCAGCAAAGTGGCTGCGAGCGTAATGGCATCATGGTGAAAATAATTGGGGCTACGCGGTACTGCAGGAGGTCGATCCAAGGCAAAACCCTTGATCAGAATAATGTTGGACGTAATTTGTCTACGTGTGCAGCTTCATGCGATTTATACTAGTTCTTTGACTTGTCATTTTGCTACTTCTTTCATATAATCTAGATATTGACTTCACGCCAGCCAGTTACACAATCAAATGAAACGGCCATTTCTGCCATGAATCTTACTTGTTCAAGGATGAAATCGTTGCCACTGGACCAGGAGGGAATCAGGGTGTAACCATATTGAAGTTGATATCGCCGGAGTCAAGTAGATCGTTCAAAACCATGAACTTTCTCTTGACTCTATCAATCTGGGATGTGTCTTTTCCAAGGCCTGAGGATTGAGGCGATGCGTTACCAACGCTGGATGTTGTATGCTGGTGCAAGGCAGGATGATTGCGGCAGGGGACGATTGCTTGGCCGTGGAGTAAATGGGAGCGGTGTTCGAAAGTCAGATACGGTACGTAACCCCAGTGTCGGTCAGAATAACGTCCATGAAAAGCGTTCCATATCAGGCCTTCGGGCGGTTGATCTAAATCGTGAGAGAGTCAAAGAGCATTTTCGGGGTGAGTTGCCAGATCACATCGGTCGACGCTGTCTGCGTTGCTGTGCGAAAGTTGCCCGTGCGGAGCTCCGTGCTTCTGGAGACGAAGAAGTTCCTCAAGTCCCATTCTACGAGCTGTACTCTAGCTGGTCGTAAGTATTCGCGAGTGCTTCCTGTGCCTTTGTATTGCCTGGCTCGGCAAAAATGGCATGGTTGAGGAGCTCCGCAGCCCAATGAAAGTCCCCAGCGTCAAAGGCTTCCTTGCCTTTGGCTATGATGCACTCCATACCTCCTGCGAGTTGGAATACATCGATATTGCCATTTAGGAACCAGCTATTCACTTGTGTCATAGTGTGGGCAGCTGCGCTTCAAAAGTTGATGGTGAAATGGGATAACTTTGATAACTCAAGAGACAGCTCATCCTCAATAGTATCTGTGGTATGATGCGAAGTAAGACTGGGATTGTTGGCTCCTGATGTAGCTGGTATTCACAGAGCAATCTTCAAAGGTTAAACTCTTATACTGCGAATAAGCAGTGACCGATTTAGGTCGATCTTACTTAGTTGTACAATAGCCTGATCGCGCTGCAACTTGGGTCAGTCTCGACCATTCCGAAACGCAGAAGCTCCTTGACGAAAAGTATTAATATCGCTTATCAGGGACCAGACGTTCAGCTGTGTCATGGCGTAGTAACGTTCCGGGAGTCACTGGCGGGATGAGGTGACTGGCATAGGCCTTAAGCTGCCCTCCATAATATGTCCAGCGAGGTTGTAGGCCTTATTTTTCATATGAAAGAAAATGTTGTCCGCGCTTGGCCTAGGCGGCACATCGTACGAGAATCGGAAGACGAGGGCGAGTCTTGCCACCAGGCCTCGACGAGCCAATGATAGGTATAGCCTAGGAGGGAAGAAATAGCTCAACTGCTTGTAGCACTCGAGGTCAGTAAGATATTAATGTGGCGGCCTTTTCTGCATCTTTGATTGATCCAAATAAATGTTATACGCTCTCAGCTCTTCATAAGCCGTGCCAGATGCCCCTTCGTCCGTGGTTGTTACATCTGAAGTAGGTTTCCTCCATGCGTCTGCTTTGGCTTCTTCCGCCACTTGACACCTCCTGGAGCAATAACTAGCGCCGTCTGTCTGGGCTTCACAGCGGAGGCATATATCACCTGTCCATTGCGGCGACGTCTTCGAAGTAGTGAAGTCATCTCGATTCATCGTAAGATAGCAATGGTGAAGCTGTTGATCGCGGAGCTGGGCGGGACGTCTGCTTCTAATGTAGGGCTCGAACGTTCGCGCGCTATAAAAATCGGCATTGAGCAAAATAACTTTTGGGCTGGACAGCTTGACGTCATCATCCTTAAATGGCTCACTATAACATTTGTTTCTGGTATCCGACACTGGCCTTACGATTTAATGGTTTAACGCTATGCACCATTCGAGCGCAACTGTCGCCATCCGGCTTCCCTCAGAATGACGTGTAGTACGAAGCTGCCCTGGTGCACACCGCGTACTTTCTTTTAAACTTCATAATTGTTGTTGGCGGCGAAATGGGGGCTAGAAAGGGCTGGATGAACGGTTTTCGTCGGCGAAGTTGGTGTACTGGAGTAAAATGCACGAAGATTACGTCATCTTGCAAGAAACTGGAACATGCCCTGTACTAGACGAGCAATACTGGTACGTCTCAGCCACCATTACCAGCATGGAACGAGCCACAAAATTTGGTCAGACCAATCATCTCCATTATCAGTTCTCCATTACAGAATGCAGGGACTAACACGATTTTGCATAAGACGTTCATACAAACTACGCTCACCGCGGCATCATTCACTCCACCAATAATATATTAACCATAATTAGTCATGAATCGACGTCTTCGCCTGGTACTGCATAACGGAAACCCCTGGACCCTACTTAACTGGCATAATGCCTGCTCATATTTGTGGCTTGATTGATCGCACCTCAAGGCCAAACGCACTGCTCGTGTGAATGTTTCGTTTGTTCGGTCACACTTCTTTGGCGAAGCGTCACACATACTCACGTGTGTCCCAAAAGTCATCTGGAGCAAACCAACATTATGATGAAGGAGGCCTATGTATGAAAATGCACCAGTGCTCATCTATTAGTACGATTCTTTTTTCACGTGGGAACAAATGTAGGAACATATTTTGAGTATTCCCGTTTCTGTTCCCGATTATCTGTTACGCAAAACAGCAAATCTGCGCGCTCAGTGGCCCCTGTTCAGTCCACCCACACCAGTCCACAAAAACTGTCGTAGCGTAATGGGACTGCCGGTCCTGCTTACATGCTAGGACATGGTCCTTTTTGTGGACAGTCCGCCCATGTTCGGTTCCCTATCTTCGTCGCGTGAACTTTAGTGGAGAATCTCTTGCAATCCTAATTTGAATCTGACGAGTTCCGTTCGTTGGATCAAATTTGAGACCGCGCTTCGAGAAAATATGCTCCGCAAAAGTTGACGAAAGTCGGCAGAAAACTTTCGTCAACGATACCCAATGCGGGCTGCGCCTGCCATGTGCATATGTTGTTGGAGTGTTTATACTCTACCGTAGAAATATGGGGAAATTGGTGATCACAGCAGAACCATAGATCTCCGGAGTCTGAGCCAGCGCATCATGTACTGACTCAAAATTGAGGCTGATACATGTTGTGTCAGCCCAGATTAAGGGCCAACACATCATGTACTGGGCTACGAACCACAACCCTGCCCCAGCCAAGCCCGAGAGCCTCGTACGCCGAAGTGGCCCGCACGCCACTGGACAGCAAAGCGAGTAACGTGCGGCCTCTGTCGTCATTCAGAACAGGACCATCCGACTGAAGCGATACCCTTTACTATACGATTGATACATCCCGAACGAAATGCTGAGAGCGGTTGAATTTATTGCATCAACTTATACCATTTTCTTAAGAGATGTTATCATCCGAGACCTTCTCTATGGCTGCCTTCCAGACGCAACCCAGTTCACGGAGCCTGCTATGACTATCGATTTTGTCACGACTGGTACCTCGACGCTAGGCATGATTGCATTCGGTCACTTACTGTTTCAGCTACTGAAGATTGAATATTTGATACTTGAAGAAAGGCCTCGAAGCCAATTGATTAAGAATATCATCACTTATAGGAACATACATAGAGTAAAAGAGAACAGGAAAATACAATTATAAAGGTATTTTAACTAAGAGGCAGAAAGTAAGGTTCTGTGTAATCTTTAACGTATGCGGATAGAATATCGCAGAGAATAGGCTCGGAGGGATGAGGATGACAATGTAGCGTTGTCTGTACGCATTAGTTACCAGTACCCCTTCGGCCGGGATAGGCTGCCAGTCGCAACAAATTGTACTGTATTGTATGTGCTACTAATTCCTCAAATGACCTCGGCTTGGATAAGCGAAGATCCTCTGAAAACCATTACGACGACCCTGAGGATTCTTAAAATACGTGACCAACAGATTTTAGTCGAATTTGCAACAGTCCACCCTTGCGTTGCATATTGAATCAGTCAATGCGACTGTGAGCAGCCCTCTACATTCACAGCTGGGTAGCCGAGATGCCACTTTCAGTGGGGTCACATATCCATAACTAGGCACCTTTGGCTAATATATTTCACCTCAAGCTGTCTCATTTCCAATGGATGTTTCTATGCTATTTTCCGTGTAATAGACTCATTGTGGGGACCTCAGCAAGAACGCGCTAGAGACACAAAGCTGAGGAGACTAGACTATCACCAGTTAAGGTGCCTAATTCACAGTTTGACAGTCCCAGGAGAATAGCTAGTCGAATCGATAAGAATTAGCTATGGTCCGAATAATTTCGTGATATCATAAAATGGCACATTGGTGTGACGTGATCCTGTCGCATCTCACAATCTGCAATTTCTGTCTTGGTAGCAAGATGATGTATTACCGACTTGAACACGACTTGTTCGGTGAAGTAAGCATACCGTGCCCTCTCTGACTGTGTTATGTTCAATATGAACAAGGTGAAGGGTGGTTGATGTAGTGCCTCCTATGAAAGTATTTTGACAAGGTTCCGAACGTGCAGAACCGACGCATTAGATTCGCAGGCGTCAAGCAGAGTGCCGAGTCAAAACAAGCGATCGGGCGACGTAGCACAAATATCTTACAGTAATGATACCCTCTTCACGGAATCATGGGTAAATTGCTAACCTTTGCTTGTAGATACATGGCCCGAACTAGCCCTTGAGGGTGGGAAAGGTTGCCAAAATCTTCACGAGCAAATTGGGTTGCATTCGAGTTGAAGAATAGGATTGTAGCTAACCTAGATTAAATCCAACTGATATTTGTTTAATAGCCCCACTAATCTTATAACTTTATTAGTCACCAGCCAGTGCGGCTACTTAATTTGAAAGACCCAGATTGAAGCTGCTGAAATACACCTTTAGGGTCATACTCCTTGGAGACAAGTCTAAGTCTCTTCAAGTTATCTGCGCCATAGCTGTGTAGCACGTTCTGAAACGAGCTGGCATAGTTCATGTAAAGAAATGGAATGTCGAGCCCCATCATCTTTGCAACCTCAGAAATATGATTTTGAATATTCATATTAGCTTGTAGGATTCTGAAGTCATCAGCCTTTTCCTCCCACCTAAATGCAAGGTTAAGAATCATTAAAGTCTTGTTATATTCCGAGATACCAAGAGGATTACCACCGCTTCGTTTAGTTCGCTTCAATATGACCGGGGACAAATGCTGCATGATAAGCCTTGCCTCAAGCCTGGGCAAATCGCCTAAGTGAACGGTTTCTTCTTCAAAAATTGCTCGAATAACCTGTGCCAGCTGCTGATCTAACTGATATGTTGCTGTCCAGTAAGTTTGTCGAAAGCCGTATGGTTGCCCAGCAAAGTTACTTTCAGCAATATCAGAAGCCCATTTAATTCCGCAATTGTCATGCACGTGTGGGACTCGATCCAGTATGCCCAGCACTTGCGTCGGGGATGCGGCGCAGGATTATATATATCAACCGTTGCTGAGCGCGTATTGTTGTGATAGTAGAGTGTCGTAATGGTGTATGTACTTGGCATAAACTCCATTTGATGACCGTATTGAACGTAAGCATCTACCAACGCAGGCGCAGCGTCGCCGCTATAGTTTCTAGTGCCTCCCCACATAACGTCTTGTGGGTAATGCGTAGATATCAAAACGACTGATGACAGCAAAGTTATTGCCTCCGCCACGCAACGCCCAAAACAAATCAGGGTGGGACGTACGGTTGGCGTCTACCACTGACCCGTTGGCAAGAACTGCCTAAGTTATGTCAATTGTGAGTTTCATCTGAAAGAAAGGGGGTCCAAGTGCACAGTAGGATAATCTTACACGAAAATTCGCAACATTGTCGCATCCTCTGAAGTCCTTAATCCTCAAAATATCTCATCGAAAATCCTATATACCGGGATCTTATTCGAGGAATGTGGTGTGACTCTGATTCCTTGGCTCTGTTGAAATCTTCCTCCGCGCATCGCGTATACTCATAGGCTGAGATAGAGCTGACCATTGGTAGTTTCCGATGCTGCCCATCTCTTATGTATTTATTGGGGAAAAACTGGCTCATAGTTTTCAATGGGAATTTGATCTTCTTTCCTTCTTTCCATGTAAGTGATGGGATTGATGGGTGCTCCCTTTGCCACAGAGTAAGTCGGACCCATGAATCTTCGGGCCATAATGGACCGCTGAGTCTTGAGAAGACAATTGAGATATGCCTGAGTTCTGGAAAGCGTGAAAGAAGATGTGGTAGCCATTCGGAGAGGGCGGCATCACCGAATGGGACAGCTATGTGTTCGATTTGCAATATCCATTCCGGGATCTCGTCGTTGTCATGAAGTGAGGCTCGGAAATTTTTCAACGTCAAATGCTCCATGTATAAAATGTCGAAAGCAGTGTTGAAAGGAAGCAGTTTTGCTTCCCTAAGAGCAATTACCCGTGCTTCTTTACTTGCGTTTAGGAGTGACCGGGCTTCGCTC
>JAHREC010000034.1:0-36498 GCA_020081605.1 Albifimbria verrucaria
TGGTATAATTGGAATGATATCCGAAGTTTCTTTAGGAGTTGATGATGAACCATTGGAGCCCATGTCAAGCTCTTCCGTGCAGTATGGTGAATTTGCCGGCATTGAAGCGGCTGCACATCTGCAACACAAATTCATGATGCACAGGTTTTTGTCGCTTGAGCTCCGTTCCTTTTCAGGGCAATGTAGTTGATGCCGCCTAATGGCATACAAACGTCGACCGTTTCCCTCAATAAATATGCGCTATAAACTTACGGGTGAGGCAACAACTATCGTCAACTTTTGTTCTCTGACGGCCATTTCTGGACGCTTGATCACCTCTAGAAGGTGTGCATAGCTACTGTACACAGCCTGTTGGATAATTGAGAACTTGAGCGATATTTACAGTACTTGTGTTGTGAGTTCCAGCACCGACACATTGATTGTCAACGCGAATTACACCAGCTTGGCCCACTGCATCACGTTATGAAAAGAGAGAGGCGGGCAGGTTCAGAACATTGAGTCGGCTCGGGAAAACGATAAGCAGATATCTCCACTTTACTCTGAGAGTGGAGTTCCGTTCCCGCTAGCTTCAATGTTTCGAGGCCAGACAATGGACGGAGTACTTCAAGCACTGCTTTGAGAACTGCCATCATTCTCGATGTCACATGGCATAGCCATTCTTCTCGTCATGTATATGGCAATATTCATCTTCATCATATACCTAACGATAGTGAGAATTACCCACCAAGACACGCGATAAACAAACCGTACTTTACTTTGCCCTTCGAGGAAACTTCGAATGCCAGCAACCCACCATGTTGTCATCCAAACTGATGGAGTGGAACGGATCTGGCAATGGCTTGAATCAGCAACAGTGGAGTTCTCGTTAGATATTTCGCTCTCGCGGTCTTAGTCATTGTAACGAAGAGAGAATCGGTAAAGAGAAAAGTCTATAAATAGTCTAACCCGCTTTCTCGATACTTTCTTGACCTGGCATCTCTTTGTACACACTTCAATGATTCACATTTCACGCGTACAAGGTTCAGTAGGCGCTCCCACAATTGAGGTCTCCATCCAAGACCTTACGCAACAATGTCCTTCACTTCAATGGTTTCTATTCATCACACGATCCCATTCGTCATTCTCTTCTTAATGGCCATTATCAGCATCAACTTCGCCAACGCGTATCTGGCACTTACTCTGCGCAACCGAGTGAGGCCAGCCGACATCAGCACTACTGACGATACTCTTTATCATGATTTTCGGATACTTCAAAGTGACATCGCCAGGGACATGACAATAGCAGCTATATTCACCTCGATATACACCATGTATGGAGCGCTAAAAGACTTCTTTCGCGGGAGTCGTCGCGATCGATGCACGGTGCATCACAAGCTATCCTGTGTCTGGTTATACTTATCATCTGGGCTGTCACCACCAGTCGCCTTTATGGTTTCTGGAGTTCTTTCATTAAGTCAGGGACCAGTAACAGCCTCATATACTACGCCATAATTTACCATGGAATAGTCGCCATGTCAGCATATGGTTCTTTTTTCTCTTGGCTACTATACTAGCTGCTGTTCATTTCCTGGTATAAGAATATTTTAAAACCCATTTGCGTGGAAGGGTTGTTGAGGTCGAATGGGTTGTAAAGGACTGAGGCCTAGAGGTTTGTAAGAGGACACGGACAAGGAGTGGTTTTAAAGTTACAGTACAGTAGTAAATTCAGTCAAATTGGGATTGTTCCAGTGTCCAACGGATTGATGTCGTTGAAAGTGACGCGCCTTTATTCGACGTGCATTGGGCGCTTTCTGAGACGTTCGTATTAGGTTGCCACTGTTCAGGACTAATTTCAATAGATTATGAAAGGTCTTTTGCATCGAACCATTGTAGGTGACACGCTTGCTCTGAAATTGGGTTCTGAACACTGCCTCCTTGACGAAGAACCCCATTAATCATTTTGAGCGCTCCCGTAACTTCATTTTGACTATATCGATCTATGTCATCTTGTGGCGATGCTAGTGAGGTTTGCTTCTCGGCCTGTGTTGGCGGCGCCGTCTCTGATGAAAGCTCATCAGATCTATTGGGCACTTGGTTCCCCGAGATCAAGACAGAGCTCGGTCCAGCGTCTGAATAATGGCATTGCTTGGGAGCAGTTTCAACTTACGAATGCAAGGCCAAGATGCCGATTTTGAAGGCATGAAAATAGTATCGAATTGAAATAATGACGACGTTGCCGTACTCAGTATTCAAGTCAAGTCATGTCATACTCTTTTGAACAGAGGGCTTACGAGACAGGAAAAGCCCGAGAAATATGTATCACGCCTGACTAGATGTGCCTTCATGAAGATACCCATATTGTGGCCTCGAATTCACTTGCTTCTTACTTGCTGTACTCTAATTGAACGTTGCCACATTCGCGTCAAATCTCCAGTCAATTTCCATCATGGGCCACTATGACTTTTCATGCCGCGTTCCGTCTTAGTACTGTGCAGTACATCTTCACAAAAATTCTGGATTGTTTAGACCATGGCCAAAAACTGACGTGTTTGATCGCTCAAGGTCGGAGAAGCAAGCTTCAAACTGTGTAAGTGGACAAGGGCACTAGGACAGGAAATTTAGTTCAATCCCTTCTACTGACCAGGTCCGTGATAAGAAAGTCCTTCCGCATACAGTAAGAAGGCGAAATATCTATCTCGAATCTGCCACACGCAAGGAATTTAAAGTACACAAAGTTTCGTGTCGACGTCCCTAGAGATGAAGCAGCAGGTCGTACCTGGAGCTAATGACGGGCAAAAGTTCTTGGTAGATCCAGAAATCTTGAAGAGCAAGCTCGGGGATAACCTTATTAATATACTCCCGGAGGATTCACAAACCCAGGCTATTCCGTTACCCGAAATTCGTGGTCATGTAGTAGAAACAATACTTAACTGGTGTCAAGAGCTATCTTGTCTAGATCGAGGATACCGCCCGGAAAGCTCGCTGACTGGCACCGCGCCTCGCTGCCCAAAGATAAAGAGCAATTAGCGGAGATTATAAAAGCGGCTAATTTTCTTGAAATTGGAGCCCTGATCCATATCAGCGCCCAAAACCTGGCTGGGTTATATAAATATGGCGAAATACTCAACGACAGGTCTTTTGAGCACGTTACAGAAACTGCCACAGGAGATTCAGAATATAATCGTTCAATGTATCCCACCACTCGCACTTAAGAAAATAGCCGGCCAGGGGCTTATCAGCTTAACACACGAACAACAGATTCATAACCATATTTGGACCTCCATCATGAAGAAGGATGACTGGTATGAAGCAGCCTTAGCTTTAGGGGCTAACCCCATCCTTGTTGGGGTAGACCTGGAGAAGAAAGCTTATGAAGTTAGCAAGAGAATAAGAGAACCAAGAAAATCTGCTTTTAATATACAGAAAGAAGAAAGCCATGTATACTTGGTCCTCAGCTCGATGGATTGGGAAGGAGATCTGAGCCAGACCTGTGGCGACATCAGGGATTATCTGCAAGAGTTTAGATTCGACTCTTCGACAAGCGAATGTCGAATGAAGGGTTCCAATACAACTTTGAACATATGGGAAGCACATCGTGGACAGGAGTCTCTGAAGTGGTTGATGTGGACAACAAGCTGGTGAGTGGATCAGCCGATGGTGTCAGGACCACCGCTCTTCTCTACCTAACAAGTCCCATCATTCGCCGACTTCAGAGCCGACAACCACCGATCGGAAGGGTGACAGTACTATGCACAGATTGCGTATACTATGGAAAGGCTCAAACATGGGTGACTATAGAGAAAGAAACGGGCTATCGAAAGGATGTTCCCTTTCGCGGGGACTCGTAGATCGATATTGGGATGTTGGGGCAAGGAAGCTGTATACGGGCTGAATTATTGTTTCTAAATTTCAAAAGTAGAGTATATGCCGACGATTTCGTTATTTGAGAAGCCAAGCTACCCTTTCCTTGCTGTATTACTACGAGTACCTCTCTTTGCCCAGTTCCATAGGCCAAAACTGTAATATTCTGCTTTAGCAGCTGTCAACAATATTTGAGTTAAGGCAGAGTACCAAATAGTCATATTCTGGTGCGGCTAGTCTCAATGAGATAGTTTCATGATCGAAATCAGCAAACGTGTAATGCCGAGAGCAAAGGGAGCCTGGATCCGGGTTAGTCTCCCAGGCAGGTTTGTGCTCTTATTGGATCCCAACACTTCCAAACCTCTTCCTCGTTTTATGCATCGTTCATAATCCTGGGACTTGATTATTCCTCCTCCGATGATTTAATGGCGACGATCAAATACTAAGACTTTAAATTACCCGCTGCCATTTGTGAAAGCCATCTTCTCTCCATTGCTTGTCTCATTCCCTCGCTCGATGACCACAATTTCGCCCTGTTGGCCTAATCATCTTTCACCGGCAGTACCGTTATGGCAATACTTGACGAGCTCGGGATCGAGGCCACGATTGTGGTGGATGATGCCGCTTTGGTCGAGTACGATGACCTGGAATCGGAGAACACTGACGACCACCCAACCTTGCGCTCTCACAGATACGTGGCCTCACAAGACAACAAGCAGTTCTCCATCAACATCACCGCTACGAAAGACTTTAAGTGGGCAAACCAAGCCGTCAACTTTGGACTCAGTTTTGAGGTCTTTGTCGATGGAAGACAGATCGACTGCCCTGTTGCTAGACCGGAGGATCTTGAGTACGGGTCCTTCAGCTATCAGATAAACGGCAGGACAGAGAAGAGCCCTGATGGTGAATTCATTATATTGCGAAAATGCTGCTTTTCTCCCGTCTCGCTCGGTAGGCCTTCATCCATGGCTGCGCAGAGCTTATGTTGCAGTAACACTCTGACAAAGTCAACAGCGGATCAGACAGACGAGGCCATGATGAGCGAATACTCGCAAAACCGAAGGGACATTGGGTTGATTCGTGTGCTAGTCTTTAGAGAGAAGATATTAGCCGAAGCTGAGTCTCCAACAGAGCGTGACGGCTCGCCATATCTACCCTCGAGACTTTCGATCCTTCCAGAAACCGTGAGGTTAGCCGAAGAAGACATCAAAGGCACGACCGTCTCTCATGTCACTCTGTGAGTTTGGTACCAGTGAACAAGGGAGCTGGCCCGCTAAACATCACTCTAGCTTCTCTCCGGGAGTCGATGTGACCGAACAATTCCTCAACTTTGTTGACACCGACACACTTGATACATTTCCCTTGGCCGAGTTCTGCTTTAAATATAGATCTCAAGGTAGCTCTCAGATGAAATCTCGTTGATCACATGCACTGTTAACACACTTAGAAACATTAGAAGCCCTGTTTTCGTCTCGACGACCAACTAACCTCGATAACTGTGACGCTTGGTCCACCATGAAACTTGACCAACTACCCAAGAGCGAGATTCTGAGATTGGCAATGGAACGCCTGAAGCAAATGGTGCGTGCGCTAGGTGCATATGAAGTACCAAAAATGCCCAATCAAGTGACGACGCTGACGCAAAACAGCAGGGAGTTGTCAAAGCTGAACTCGACCAGCAGACCGGGATCAAACGCAAAATTAGCGACTTAAATGAGGCAACGGACATGCCAGATGACAGGGAGAGTAAGCGAGTAATTGTTGATCTAGCGGATGACGTTTAGTTCAATTGACTATCTGCTATTATAAGATTCATTAAAATAGCTCCTTCTATCTACGCTGCCCCTCCACAAATAATCCTGCAAGTTGGAAGTGATGCCGGGCACTTGCCTGTTGAGACCCTACCACTCCCATGCACCTGCCCAGAAAGCCTTCAAAGTCATCCTGACCAAGATTCTTGCATTCTTCCAGGCGTTCCTCAACAAATTCATTCAATCCGTACATCAATCTTCCAACTGGATTCAGATCCGCCGAGTCTGGTGGTAGAAGAAGTAGCTTAATACCCGCAGCGGCACACAACAGTTCAACCTTTTCCTTGTTATGGCATGGAGTATCATCCATCACAAGGACGGATTTTGGTGCGGGCCATCTCTCACAGTAGCATAAGAGCTGCTTGATGAAATCCTCAAAGATTGCAGCTGTGACGGAACCTTTGAAGCAACGCGAGAAGAGAACGCCATCCTGAGTGTATGCTGGAATAATCTGGTAACTGATCTTTGCCCTGTCGCATGCGACCCAGTCGTTCCTCCGTCTCTCCTTGTTCGCTTCATATTCAGACTGATCGACAAAGACAAGCTGTTTAGTCTCGTATCGGGACAGCCGATACAAATACAGGCTCCGTAGCTCAGCGTCTTGTCGTCTTGCTACACGGCGGTGATTCTTCTTCGACCGGTCGATGGCCCTGAGAGCCCGATTGATGCCGGATACTGAAACCGACACGCCGGTGACTTTGTATAGAAAGCTGATCATCTCATCATGAGACATCGTTGGGTCGTTGATCATCTCGTCTCGCAAGACGTCCTGTTGATATGGAGTGAGACGCTTCTGCCGCCGAACTTGAGCATTTTCAGGTGGTGTTTTGCGGATCTTGGTGTGTCGAGGTCTTCCTCGTTGCGAATTAGCGCTGCACACAATAGTGTCTTTCACCTTGGCCGGCGTTGAAATGACTCGGCCCATTGCATCGATATGAGTTCGCTTGAGGAATTTGCCGGTGTGGTGTTATGCATTATGCAGCGATTGCCAGGTCCCTCTTTAGACTTACATTTCGTGTCGTTCAACAAAAACTGTTGATTTTCTGCCATATGTCTACGAATGACACATCCAAGTCCTAGACCACATACATCCATTTTCTGACTTGCCACCATCTGGTCTTTTCGGCTTTGATGAGAACTAGTGAATGACAGCACAGTCACATACTGTAAATTTGCGTGTCGCCAATTCCAATGAATAAAAATATGTGTTTCTACAGTATATACACGGATCGGGCATGATTGCACATATTGTGTTTGATCTAGCCGAATATATATTTACAATTGGAGGCTGGATGTAATCACTAAGAGGATTTTAGCTTATGATACTCACAGGGTCATGGATTCTCGTAGTCTATTTCAACCGGACATATGGGCCTAAGGAACATTCTATTGCTTTCCATCAATGGAACTGGCAGGTTCCATCGGCCAGTTGTTTCTCTTTTCCCCACCTGATGGATGAGAAAGCCAGCATACAGCAGGCTCAAGGAAGTGTCGCAGACTGAGCGATTCATTACAGTACCAAATCAAATGCCAGTAATCACGCTGTTTCCGTTTATGGGATCATAGGTGGTACTGATGGGCTACTCGCTGTAGGGTCAAAGGATTGATCTAGCCAGTTGAGTTGACAAAGAAACAGCCCTTAGTGGCTACGGCGGATGTCGCATGCGGAAAAGCATTGCGGTATTAACACACTGTGACTGATGATCAGGATATATGTGTGACGTCTTGCATTGGGAGCAACGTCGGCGTGACACTGTCAAATAAATATATGAAGGCTCGGAGTTGGATTATTAGGAGTTAATGTTACCTCTATCAGGAATATCAACCCAATAAGCTTGTGACATGGTCTATTCAAATCTCTGAGATCTATCAATAAGAGACCTAGTCGATGTATATTGGTGCTGTGACTACCTCTGAGGTCATGTCAGCATAATGCAATCAGACCGAGTCGACTATAAAGACGGCATCGAAGATAGTGTGAGGTCGAGGAGGCTGCTTCATTCATACAGCCAGTCGGCAGGATCACTCTCTTACGATGGCACGGGAGGCCAGAAAACCCAGGATTTCGACTGGAGGAAAGCCCCAGACGGAAACTAGTGGTGAGTTCCATCTGTCAATCGAATCCAACTTCTTGAGGATATACTTACAGTATAAAGCCCAAGACTCTCGGTTCAAGTCTAAACCGAGCAAGTCGGACCAAACCACAGCAAAATTCTGACTCAAAGGTGCAAGCAAGACAACCACAAGCAAAAAAGCACCGGTTTATGATCGTATCAAGTACGCTCTTCGATCGGCCAAAAAGAAGCCAACAGATCAACCCTTCACTCAGCCTCCTTCGGTGTCACAAAATTACAATCTGGACAATCAACCCGAGTGTCCTAGTCAGAACCGGAATAAGCAAGAAGGTTCATGATACATGTTTGCTTAGCCGTCAAACTCTGGTGTACGCCGGAAATTGATAAAATGATTGGCGGCCGTGGGAAGAACGAGTCCATTCACGCCAAGGGTCACATCAAAGAGACCTCTTACTTTCTACCCATCAGAGAAATTATTTGTCTTCATAGCAGATGAGACAAAATGTCACAAGTTTACCATCACTCTCTCAATACTCTGTACTTGGGCTCCGACCTTGAGCTCCTGATAGCGTTTGAGTCATTCTTTCTCTCGGTTACTATAATAGCTCCTGTTATTTTCTTGCCTCAAGAACATTCTATGATGTAATTAAAATGAAAGGCTGTCAATATCAAATGGATGGCAGGGGACCAAGCTCGGTGTTTCAAGAGTTGACAATCCACAACATAGAAGGCGCTCTTGAATTAAGAACATAGTTGAACCAATGCAACATCAAATATGTAATCTACCAAACCAGTGGAAACCCCTTACTTTTTCCGGTGCCGAGGGCATACACGCTGGCAGGGCAACTATGTTACCCTCTCTTTCACATGTTGTGAGAGTTCATTGGGTTTCCCTGAACCCTCGTGCTTATTGCAACCGCATGTAAAACATCGATGAGAATCTCACTTGCTCCCCGGCCTTTAGTTGCAAAATATTGCCCCAAAGATGCCACAGCCCTACCAGTGTCTCTTCTAAAGACTTCCATGACATCTCCAGTCTCCAAGAGTAATCCGTATACTCTACTGACACGTCTGAAGGTAGCTGTAAACCCTTACTCTGGTAATAGAATAGAAACCTTTCCTCGTCACTCTCTATACGAGAAAAAGGTGACATTTCAACGACGAGTATCGATTTCATTTTCTTGGTTTCACAAATGGCCTCGTGGATTTCTGAATGCCCATGTTGTGCTAGCCGCCGAAGCCAGGCATCTAGACCTGAGCTCTCTAGGTCAATAAGAGCTATTCTGTTCCGAAAGTCGACAACTGAACCCTCTGGAGGAGGGTCGATTGAGCTTCTCGGTAGTCTCATATCCGGTAAGGCTCCTGTAATAATATGGATGCGTTTGACGTCCACGTGACCCTCGACATTCGCGTTCGCCTTCACTCTTGTATTGCGACAAAGTCCCATGGTATCTTCAGTATTGTATTGGAAGCCTTCTTTGGATATCGCAATCGATTCGAACATGTTTTGGCCTTGCTCCAAGCCACATATACCCTCTGGATACGTAACGTCGAGTAGCAAGACATCTTGCGGGTTTATCGGAGCCTCCACGCCTGTACCGTCGTAGGTGAGCTGCAGGAAGTTTTCGTAATCCTCTGGAAAAGAACTCAACCACGGCGTATGAACTGTAACCTGAGGCCCAAGTTTAGGCCGGGCAGGAGAGCTATCAGTCCTGCGGTTCATGCTTAATTGTTGTCACAGCCAGGAAAGAGTAGGGTTTGGTTCTGGTAGCTCTTACTCCTCAAAGCCTTTGACAACACTTCTGGAGGTGTTCTGCGGGTGGCTCGGCTGTAACTGTTCCTGGTGCTTTTGATCGACTGATCGCGCTTCGAAACTGGGTTTCCCGTCTTTATCGTTGACGTGACCAGTCGTTGTGGGGAGTTTCGTTTTTCCATCTTGCAACAGGAGCAAACGCGCAACCACGAGATCATAAAATCTTTCATAGATGAACGACTAGAGAAGTCAGCCTGAGCCAGTTGTAGGTGCAAGCCGCTGGTGGCAACAATTTGAGCAGGAACATGGCCCCTGAAAGGTCTCACGATTTGAAATTGCCTGCCCTCCAAAACCAGCACGTCAGGGGTATCAGCTGGTGGGTACCCTCTCTACTCAACATCACTTTATTTGAGTGTTTTTCTTGCGTGCATAAAGTACCCCAAAAGAAGTATGGTTAGGTCTGCTGAGACCCCGAGCTATCACAATATACTCAATGAGTCGGTTTCTCAGTTGGTTTCTCTGGGCCCGTTTGCCTTAGTGGTGCCTCTTCATCCATCAAGGTGAAAGATGACAAAGGCAATCCTCCCGGACCCATTGAGTATATCGCATGGCACTTGGATGTTATGCCTTGGATGTTATGTTTGGTCCGCGACTAGTGGCCTGTAATGTGTTGTGCCCCTTAACGTGTCGTGTCCCTTAGCGTGCTGCATCCTTAGTAGGATGCAAGATGACCTGAGCCCTGAGCATGGCAAAACACATCCCGAATTCTGACCAAAAGCTGTAAGGTAATCATGCCCATGAGCCAGTAATCAATGTTCCTTTCTCTTATTCTCGATTACCTAAGAAGCTAGACCAATTATTGCATTTAGCGGAATAACATGAGAGCTGATGGATCTGACTCAAAGACTAAACTGCTCTTCTTCTGATGGCCCTTCAAGCTCCACGTCAATACTCTTGACCAAATCTAACAACTCACTCAAAGCCAACTGGATGGTTTCCAATTGATTAATGCAATGTCCGGACCTCAGAACCTCGTAAGATCCTTGCTCAATATTTTCGAGTATTCTTTTTAATGCTCTTTTGACGCCAGATACAGAGTCTGACGCCGGCTGTGAGGCTAGAGTAGCTCTCGGTCGGGTTAGACCATTGTCACGTCCTCCATCATCGTCACGTCCTCCATCATTGTCACATCCTCCATCATCATCCCAGGCACCTCCAGTCCTCGAAGCAAGAAGGCATGTGTTGAGTCCCTTTTCAATCTTTCGCAGTATATTGCCACAGTTTTCTACAGATTTTGATAGGCGATAGAGGTTCTCTTGCATCAGGCCATCGTACTGGACATACTTGATCTGGAACCGGTTCTGATCGCTCGATCCTGCGACAAGCTTCAATCCAGCCACTGAGTCGTCGTTTTGGTTGAGGAGCTGCTCAACCTGTTCGGGTAAATTGAAAACATAGAGTTTGAAAAGCTGTAGATTCGCAATGTTCTTGTTGTAATCCTTGTTTGACATGGTGTCTGAGGACTGTTGTGGTGACAAGCACTTTACTAGAAACGAGGAATGGATATGAGAAGATTGACGCTGTACATAAAGATGAAGTTTTAACGCCAAAAAGAAAAGAACAAAGATGGAGGTAGGGCCCGGTTATTAGGTCATGGTGGTATATTGCTACTTGGGAGTCGTGGCCGAGCGGTTTTGTGCTCCTTTAAAAGGAGTGCTTCCAAAATGGGGAAAGCTTTCATAACCCCTCTGATTCTTCCCCAACCTCATAAGCCACAGTCTGCTTCTATCAATGGGGCCGCGATGGCTCTGTAGGATATCCTTTGGCGCGTCGGTAGCCTTCCCACAGTCTATCTCCACATAAAACAGCATGCTTCAGCCGCTGTAGAGGACTAGATGGGTAGCAGACCAAGCCTGCGACCCCATGCAAAAGATGTTCATCAAGGAGAAGTGAAATGGATTTCAAACTTATTGTTTGAAACAAATCCTCAGGAAACACTTGTCCAGCACTATGTGGCCTGCCACTGTTGCAGCATTTTACCTACAATGAAAGAGACAGGCGTGAGGCGGAAGAACCTGTGAATCACGACTTGTGGTGCGTCTTGGCGTTGTTCCGTACATCCTACATCTGTCGCTTGGGGCTGTCTTTTTTAGAGTCGCTACGAGTCATTTTGGCTCGACTGGTCTACATGGAGGCTCATGGTTTGTCTTTGTTCTCTCTCTCCTCTCTCTTTTTTTTCTTTTTCTTTTTTTATTTCTCTTCTTATTATTTATTTTTTCATTTCTTGCCTGTTCTATTCCACTTCATTTGTTCTTTCTCCGTGTTGGCCACGTCAACTTCCAGTCCACTGCCCTTGTAGTCTATCCGATCTACGAACAATCTGTTCTGCAGAGATTCTCTTCCTCGGATCCATCATCAGAGCTTCCTTCACTATCCCTTCAATACCAAAATAAGCCATAGTTTGAGCTGTTCGATTAACTTTCTGCAACCAAGAAACCATGCGCTCTCTCTCTGATGGTTCGGAAACCTTGGCGATTATCCATGGCAACTCCGTCGCATCGGGCAGAGGAATCTCTCCTAGCAGATAGAGCAACGTGATTGCCAGCCCAAACACATCGCTCCCCGGTCCTCTTTCATTTCTGACCAAGTATTCCATGGGAACGTAAAGGGCGTGCCGCCATTGCACGCTGGAGATGTGCATGTGGCTGCCAAGCCGAAGTCGATGAGGAGCGCGCCCTTTCTGACGCCCACAGAATATTGCTTGGCTTGATGTCGTTGTGAAGAACTGAATTGACATGAAGATAAGCCAGTGCCGAGCCAATTTGGGAAAGCACAGAGACTGCCACACTCCTATCGCCACTGAAGAAATGGCCTGCTTTGGTATCTCTCTGGGCGGCCAGGTCAGGATACGACAGGTATTCTAAGTACAAGGAACAGAACCGGGCATCAGAGCCGAAGAGTTTGATGATCGAATCCTATTATAAAGATAAGATCAGCAACAGTCTGATCATCGCTCAGGGGCCTCTACAAGAGCATGTACGTACGTGACTGATTTTTCGAAGCACTAGCTCTTCGCGCCGCCACTCCTGGACAAGCTTGGCCATGCTGGCGGGTCGTGAAGCGTGTTTTCTGCGAACTACTTTGACGGCAACTTCGCCATACGTGGAGTGACTGGCATGATAGACGGCAGCATTTGCCTTGTTGACGGCAATGTCGCGTATGTGTGAGATGGTGTAGTTCTCCGTCGCGTTGGGGTGAATGTGCGGGTGCTCTAAGATGTTCGAAGGGTAAGCGTCGCTATGAATATCAAGTTCGATCGAGGGCTGCTTCTCAGTCTGAACGGTAACGAACTCGCCCAGCTCGAGGCTGGCCAGCGCATTGCCGGTATCGACGACGCTCAGTTGGCCATTGCTTGATACGTCTTCCTAGAAGAACCAAACTATCAGGCAATTGCGATAAAGCATAGAAGACAGTAAATCGCCAGGTGAACTGGGGTTTTTCAACATACTCTTGCAGTCAAGTCCCCTCTGTTGATTCTTTGACATCCGCTGTGGGCACGCTTTGAGTAGGTAGCAACAAGGCGCGCTGCTACTCTTTTTGTTCCCAGCCTCGACGGGCTTGTTCTCCCTCTCCGCACGATGTAACGACGAGGTACGAGAAGAAGCTTACAGAATAATTCGGGAACCTGACCGATTTGCCAAACTCCCGGCCCAAGGAGCATCGTGGAATAGGCGTCCAGGTTCAAAAGACTCTGGCAGCTCTCCTGATGGTTCCCATCATATGTCGTAAGGCGCTCG
Source organism: Albifimbria verrucaria (assembly GCA_020081605.1). Lineage (NCBI taxonomy): Eukaryota > Fungi > Ascomycota > Sordariomycetes > Hypocreales > Stachybotryaceae > Albifimbria > Albifimbria verrucaria. The sequence goes on from JAHREC010000034.1 coordinate 13,277, forward strand.
AGCACGTAGCCACGGGCGTTCCGGTTCCGAATGAAGAGGCCATCGCTGGTTGAATCATAGACGAAATTGAAAGCGTGCTGGCCGAACGAGAGTACAAAATCGGCATTCCTTGATGACTGAGTGACCATCAAAACATCGGCCTCCGCTCTGGGAAAGCGAAGAGGCACCGTTCCATAACTGGTAGAGAAGTCAAGTGTTTCTTCCATCGTAGGGGCCACAACAACTCGAGTATTTGGATCTAGATCATCAACCAAGACGTTCTCGAGGCAAACTTCCTCCTCTTTGAAGTGGAAGACACTATCCGAAGGTTGAGTACCGTCGTCGTCCGGTTCGCCGAGTATTTTGGCAAGACGCTCGTTCAGGTATTCCTCCGGGTGAGGGTTCGTCGATGATGTCGAAGTGTTCTCGTCGGCGACGTCTGGTTCAGAACATTGAACGATACCGGCGCTCTTAGCAGAAGGGGCAACGGAAGGGACCTCGGGATCTAAGTGACGCCTGCCTCCTTCCATCGCGTGGGATGATTCGGCTTGGTTCATGTCGAAGGGCAAAACATAAAGTGACAAACGGCTTACGGCAGAGGCCTGGGAACTGACAAGCAATCAACGTCCGAAATCATTTACACAAATCTGCCAGGCAAAAGGGACAGACCAATATATAGCGGGCTTCATCCCTATCGCCATTCTCCGCGCAGCTGCGTCCCGGTATCCACACGGCCAGAGAAGCACCCGGCGAAGCGCGCCCACGCGAAAGGCCATGAGAGGCTAGTCCTAGTCACCATGTTGATTCATATGGGTACTCTGGCTAGTCGTCGGAGTCTTTACCTGATGGCGTGGCGGGTCAGTAACTCATCCAGGACTTACAGGGCTTACGATAGGATGTTTACGTATCCGAAACTCAGCCGACCTCGAGCTAGCCGGCCTCAAGCTAGGAACCTCACGATCCCCACTCACTTACCTCCTTGATTCATCATCTGCGTGCTTTTCCCATCTGCAACCTCGCCATCAAGCTTACCCGCAACAATCAGATCTCTTCTTCACATCGAGAGCCATCGCCTTGAGACTTTGATAAGGAAGGTTTCTCATTATCTCAAGTTCATCTGAAAGATTTTCCAGTGCCGGCAAGATGATGCCGTTCAAAACAGTAACCACTGGTTACGACGTCAATTGCGATGTCAATCGCGATACCAATAACAATGCCAATCGCGATGCCTATCTCGATACTAATATGACCCAGCCCGACCACGAATGGAACCTCCCGCGGTACATGAGATGGGACTACGAGAGGCTGGGCCTCGAGCCCAGTGACATCGACGGGTTCCTATCCGAACAGTTCAACACTGCTCAGGTCCTCATACGGGACTCTACATCGTTTAGACGACATACAGCTGAGCTTTCTCGACGTGCTAAAGACCAAAGTGATTTTCTGAGGCTACTTGCGGAGCGTCGAGTCAAGGATCTCGCCGCTTGTGAAGAAAGATACGAAGATCTCTCTTATCAAGTACCGTTAGCAAGTCTGCTTGATGAGGAGAGCAGGAATGCACTTATCGACTTTGTCAGAAATAGAAGCATACTCGCTACGCTTTATGCTGTAGAAAGCTCCATTCGCCCCAGAATTACGGAAGACCCTCTTCCCATCTGTCCCCGGGCAGTCGTCGCGTCAGTCGTCGTGCCAGTCCTCACGTCAGTCGTCGAGCCAGTCGTCGCGTCAGTCATCGCGTCAGTCATCGCGTCAGTCATTAAATAGATCCTCCAGTCAGTTTTCCAGTTCGTTTTCCTGTCGGTCCTTGTTCTGCCTGCCCTCTAGAATTGCTAACGTTAGCTCGATAACAGACCACAGTCATGAAGACGAACATCCGCAAGCTTCCGATCTCACCATCGCGGCCTCCAAAGTGCAGATCCAGAGACCGCATACGCCGTCTGGACACATTTCTACCCCCGTCTCAGACCCGTACTGCCACACTAAGAGACTAAAGTCATCAAATTGCCATATGATACCGGAGGAAAGTAGAAAGAGGCAATGGCCACTTGAAAGTTTGGTAGATGATAGCCGCAATGGACCGGTAAAGCGCCAAAAAGGTTGCCTCGAAAACACATGCAGTCGATGGAATATGATGCACTGGCCAACAAACCGACTGCGCAGAGTGCCCGCGACGACGAAGAGAGCGAGACAAATTCCTCCTTACGCAGAACATCGCTCTCGTCAGTCTCTACCACGATATCGGACATCAATAGCACATCAACTGGATTTCTCAATCATGAATCTTGTTGCTGCGACGATGAAAAGCCACCTGCGGATGAGTATAACGCCAAGCCACCCACTGCGCCAACGGTGGAGCAAGTCCACAAGCACGGGTGTGTGTCTGTGGGTGAGTCTGGGAGCAGTCCGACGGGACGGTCAGATTTGAAGACGGGAAAAGTGAACCAAATGGAATGCTGTCATGCCAGTGGTGGCCTGAGCAAAAACGAGGAACATATTCATCCAAGTCACAGCCGCAAACCTTTACCGTCACCAGGTGACAAGGCAACCGAGGAAACAGTGATGGAACCTGGTGACGTGAGCACATCGAGCGATTCGACTTCCATTGTACGATAGAACAGCGAAAAGGAATAATGTTGTTTGATTAAATGAATAAGCGGTTAGTCGTTTTGGATACTTCACTTAGTTACATCATCATCTGGAACTGTCCGACACTGCTCTCGTCCAGCGCTCGTCTTCAATCAGTGCATTTTCCGCCGCTTCTTCGGCTCCAGTTGAGCAAGGTCTATTCGAGGTCGTTTACGATGGTCATCGGAGCCAAAACATCTGTTCAGACCTTGCTGCTCACTCAATGTATCGATAGTAAATGGAGAACCGCTGATATCCCAGACGGACGATGACTCTTCTTGCAGCGTGATCTGGAAGGAGTTTGACGATTGGCCACTTGAAACTTTATCTCTTGACTGAAGTTCACATCCGTCATGTCACTTGCGGAACAAAAGCTCCCTTTGATGATCTGACCGTGGCACTTTACGATAGCCCTACCTTGGTTCAACTGCTGCATGAACGTGGCGTACTCTACGGTGCCTGCTCTAAGGCGGCACATGATATGGCCCACACACTCATAGACGCCATCGGTAATTCGAGGCGGCCGCGAAGCATCTAGCTCAAACAAGAACAGCTCCGCTCGCTGGCGCTTCGCTAGGTCCTTCAAGGCATGAGATTCAGAAGCCGCCTCACGAGCTGCTCTGGCGACTTCGGCCATGCCATCCACGTCGTCCAGTGGCGGCTGCTCCCCTCAAACTCTACGTTGAACCGGAACAAGTTTTTATCCTCAACGGCCTTTGGCTGCTCAAGTACTTGGTTCCATGTCACGTTAGAGTCGCCTTGTTTCCAAAATGCCTGGAAGAGTCGACAGGGAAAGAGCCTCTCCACCAGGAGGCAGTGGCTGCTTCGGACTGCTGCTCCCCAGAACATGCGACTGATCCGGTGCCTAGTGATAGGACAATGCTAGGATCGGGCGTCAATGGGAAACGGTCTGCAGCCTCCTTCAGAGCGATGGAAACAGGGTTATTGAAGAGCGTGAGGCCACCGTCTTGGAAGGTTCCTGCTCCAGCAATGTGATATGGCGTAAAATAACTACACGCGACACACAATGTTCAACATACACGGGTAATCGAGCGAGGATGTTTGACTTACTAGGGCGCCGCGGTACACGCACGAAGACTGAAAATCAATCAGAAAGGATAGCGTCAGGAGGGGTAGCGTCAGAAGGGTAGCGTCAGAAGGGGTAGTGTCAGGAGGGTAGCGTCAGAAGGGGTAGTGTCAGAAGGGATAGCGTCAGAAGGAATAGCGTCAGAAGGAATAGCGTCAGAGGGGATAGCGTCAGAGGGATAGCGTCAGAGGGGATAGCGTCAGAGGGATAGCGTCAGAAGGCTAGTGACGGGCAAACTTACATCTGCCAAAGAGGGACGCGACATAGCCCGTCATCGGCTCGTAAAACTTGGTAGTCTGTAGTGGTTAGCCTGTGGCGACTTTTATGGTAGTCCATACATAGTCCAACATCAGACGCACTTCTATTTTCTGAACATTCCGGAGCCCGATTGTAATTCGTCACGATGAAAGCGCTCGAGTCAACGACGCTCGTAAGGGTTAAGCCCAGCAAGGTACCCATCTCCTTTGCTTGTTTGGAATCGAATATGCTGCAAATGGGGCCGTAAACTTCCTGTTGGATCTTCTCTAGCCTCTCTGCCGAGTATTTACTGTCTCCTAACAGCGAGACGACAAACTGGGCAAAGGGAAGTAGGACCGGGACATTACCGAGCATCGATCGAAGAAAGCGAAACGTTCGTCGCTGCTCAAAGGCCATCGCTGCTGCCGTCTCAAAGTACGCGATGCACTCGTCAACCGGCCAGCCATTGATGCAAAGCGCGCAAGCGCTCATCGCTCCTTCCATAGGTTAGCATCTGAGCTTGGAGAATGATTGTTGATGATGGAACCTGCCGGAACTCGTTCCAAAGACGATATCAAAGTTTCGCTGAACCGGGTACGGAAGCGCTATGGTTTGTTGCAAGACTCGAAGGAACTCGAGGGGCGCGTCCTCTTGTCCCCCGCCATCGATGCTAAGGATGCGGGGCGATGCAGTATCGGGCTTGACCCGAATATGGACATTTTTAAGTAAAGCGTCGCATAGTAAACATTTTTCGACATTGAAGAGCCATGGGTCATGGTCACTCAGATGATAGAAAACCCGGACGCAATTTTGACATACCCAATGCTGGCAGGGAAGGTAATATTGAGGCCTGCGTCTCAGACAAGCAAAGCATGTCTCTTCCGATGAGTGGAGGGCCCATGACTTACAGAGCTTTCGCAGCTGCCGCTCGTGCCAGATCCTGGACGGAACCAGCTGCTTGGCCTGGTATTGCCTGACTAGCTCCGCTTCGAGCAGAGCAGCGAGGTCAATCGGTGGGTCCGGTAGGTCCAAGCTTCTACGAAAGACCACCAACTCTTGATGAGCCTCGGCGCACGAATCACGATAGAGAGTCTGGAAAACATCACAGGGACGGAAAGCTGTATGTGTTAGCCTTGACAGACACGAAACCGATGGGGGAAGCATAGTTACGATGCATTCCTGGCGGATACTGGTCCAAAAGGATGGCGGATGCGACCAAGGGAACGGCCAGTCGCTGAAGACTTTCATTATCCCTGAACTGCTTGAGAAGATTCACCACATGTGTATCCATGTCCGCAGCTACATTGTTGTCTTTTCTCGCCATCGATATGAAGTTCAACGATGTCCATGGCGACGCGACTGCACGTTCGGCAGCGGCTCGAAGGAGGTGAGCTGTATGAAAGGCGGAAAACAGCAAACCCAACCGGACGCGGCCGCGATGAACAGTATTCATCGATTGTAGTAAGACGCGTCGGAGAACTCTCTGTTGCTTCCCGTTTTTCTATTCGTTCTCCCTGTCGGATTGAACACGACAATCCGAACCTGACCGAAGCACTTGCCAAGCGTTGATCTTCCTTTGTCGAACTCGGGCAACGCATTCAACGCAGCTTTCATCTTCTTTGCTTGACCTCTCGTCACGACCAACACGAGGATCGGGCGGATACCTGCTGTTGTCGACCCAACTGGAACGGCAGCCCAAGTGGCCAACCGACGGACCGCTACATCTACACCACCTATGTCTGCGACGAATACACATTGGACATCGACAAAAGGCAACAGAACTCTGTGGTGAATCGTATCGGCCAGATTGGTAGCACGCTCCACAGTGTCATCCCTCTCATTTGTGAAGGGCCTTTCGCTTACCTCATGACAGCGGTGAGGCTTGCTTACTCTCGGAAGTCTACCGTGTGTAGGTAAGTCACCATCGGCAATGATCAAGGGCTTATTCAAATGGGTTGGGGCGATGTGAAGATGAAATTCTCCGTGTTTCCGTCGCAATGGTCCGTCACGTCTGACCACCCCGAGTTGCGACAAGACAGCAGACTTTGTCTGATTACCGATTAGGGTGAGGAAGCCAACCGGCGCATCTACGGATTCAAGAGCATGCAGCAGCCGTGATGGTCTATCCGATACATCAAGCGTCACCTGGTGGCCTTTTCTGCGAAGGCTCAACCATTGGGTATGTTTACAAGAAGTCATGGTATGGCGAGCAGTGTGCGGGCATGATCCATGTGGGCAGGCTCTCGACCTTTTGTAGTCGCAGCACAGCGTTGGCGCCAAATACATTTGGGCTAAAGTGCTTTAATTGACAAAGGAACAGACCGAACCGGGCGAGTCCAGATCAGACCAGACCAGACAAGATCAGACAAGACCAGAGGAGAGGGCCTATTCTCGACCAGACGTCAACAATTGGGTCTTGCTCCACTTGAGCACCTGTAGTATCAATCAGCTTGGACGATAAGGAGGCTTATGAACTTAATTTCAAGCTAGCCTTGCAAAGGCAAAGCACCATCAGCCACTGAGGGCTGGTGTCAGATCCACAGCGACATCAAATGCGCGCCTCTCCTCGGCCAAAAATGGACTACAGGACATTTGCTATTGGTGCCTTTGTTCCCGTTTCCCTGCAGGGGGCATGCCAGGGTAAAATGCACAACATACACAATGCATATGTAGCTGTTAATACAGATTTAGGGTAGGACAGGTCAGACCAGGTCAGGTCAGGTTTAGGGTAGGTCAGGACAGGACAGGACGGGCCAGGACAGGACAGATCGAACCATAAAATTTGTGCCAACCAAACAAATGCCTGGCATTCCCATTTCACACTTTGATCAAACGAGGATTTCATTGGATCTAGCATATTTCTTTGCAGCTAGCATGGGTCACAAGTACAGTAAGCTGCATATCATACAACACGTATCTAATGCACTTCCATTCAGCATCCAAGTAACTCGTCCGTCTTGTTCGATTATCCAGATTGTTAGGAGTTGCGTCGCTACAAGGATACATCGCTAAGGATGATGCATTGAGCTGATTCATGGAGCGTCTCGCTTCGTTGGTAATGTACTCTTGTATAAGGGTACAGTTACAGTTGATATGGCGAAGAAGCTCAGTTTTAAGCAGATAAATTTCGGTGGATAGGGATTTGTAGTGGGTATATAAGTATCGGTTTTGGTCCTCGAGGGCCTGTTCGCGTGACGCAAGAGCAGACGCTTCCTCGCGCTTCCGCACACGGCACTTCTTGGCAGCGACGCGGTTACGTTCTAGTGCCCTGCGGTGTAGAATGCCCCGGGAAACCATCGTCATCAACATTATTGTAGTCACAGTTGAAGTCATGGGAACTGTCAAGGGGTTTGCGTGTTCTGGAGTTGCGGAAACTGCTATCAGGAGCTTCCTTGGGTTTGCGATCACGCCCCATAAGCTTGGCCTTGGAAATGTGATTGAAGTCGGATGCAGAGGTCTTGTAGAGTCTGCAGGGTACAGTGGCGGGGTAAGAGTTGCTTTTACTGGGCGGCCGATGGTCGTGCACGCAAATTATGGCAATCGGAACTCAAGGCGTGTGACTGGACGGATTGTTATAGTTGCCGTGGATAGTATATCAGGAAATGAAGCGCAGTGTGGACCGAAGAGTGAGCTAAATCTCACTCCGCAACATTGTAGCTGGATGTTGGTCGCGAAACATTGCACCTGGGGTGATCCATTATTGCTGCCTCAAACTCACCCTTACGGTTTATGCCTCAGGCACCTCAGCATCCACTGTGCGCTCCTGATGCACCTTACTAAGCCCATCCGCTATCAGTTTGCTGTCCTTCAATTGCACACGGGCCATGCCCGTCTTTGACATATGTCAGAATAAGGAATATTAGCCCAAATATATAAAACTTGCCCGGGATACCCCGGATAACGTGTCTACGACCGTGATAGCGTCGAGATCGAGGCCACCGACGCATCTGCCAATGCCATTTTCCACTAAACTGTCGTTGCTGTGTGCCGGCAATTTGTTGGTCAAAGCTTCGATCGATTGGGCTCCAAAGTTAGCCACGGCCGGCCTGCGGGTACGAGGAGCCTTAGGCCAATCCCCGGCTATATGTCTCAAGGCACGGTTGGTCAAACTCGTCAGGCGATCAACCCGTACTGGGAAGCATCACCACTGATCGCAAACGCGCCTCATCCCATCTGTTGCTGCAAAATACGACACGGTATGCACAAACTCGCTTTGCTATATTCGTGATAGTTACTATTCTTGCTATTCTGGGTAGAGTACCGCACCTCCAGAGACCCTACCATCTAGGAACATGGACGCCTCTTTCCTTTCATTCCAATCGCACTTCGCCAAATTCGAAGGCTTTACGCCCGATAACGATGCATCATTCGAGAACGAGTTTAGTCGTCTTGCTTCGTCTCAGAGCTGGATTCCTGGCTCTCAGCAATACACGAAGGAACGCACCATTGCATTACGCGAGGAACTCAAGCAACATTACTTCTCTCACTCCAATGCTTTCGACGGCTCCGAAGGACATCAAGAAGAGGATGAGCTCAGAGGATACCAAGACTTGTGTCGCGAGGTCAAGATAGTGCCGGAAACTCTGTTTTAGATTGCAAGAAAGCACTGAAGAGACAGCTTGTTAATATCGTGGATTTGATTGACGCACGACGCACAGGCAAGGAGGTTGAAATATGGCAAGACTTTGAGGCGTTTCGTCACTATACTCTTCGGGATGAGCACAGAATAAGTATAGCTGATGCAAAGGAGGACGGTGGCTATCTCGAGTCATTGCTCCAAAGATTGAGAGGGCGACGTCCTAGGAAGTATAGGAGAAGAGGCGGTGCGAAGGGTAAAGTTTGTTCTGGCCGGGTCACTAAAACCACGAATAGAAATAGCCGAACTCAACCGTCACTCTCGCAGCTGCTTGATTAATCCCATTTGGAAAGGTTCATAGGAAATCACTACAGAGATAATCGGGAGACAAGGAAGCTATCCTGCGTTCGTGCATAATGATTGGCCTTTTGACCCTGGGAACTTTCAGCAGCAGTGTGAATGGGAGTATCGCCTTGGCGAAACATGTGGGCTCAAGCTCTCCTTCTCGGCCACGAAAGATGCTTGAGTACCGGCTTAGATGCTGCCTCTACGGAAGACCATGCTCAGATGTTGATGCTTACGTAGAGGCACAGATTAGCAGCATCGAAATCATGCAGAAGGCGATGACACTATACAGTTCATGGTCTCTACAGACGGCCTGTCAATCAATGGAAAAAACCATGGTCAATCCGAATTCACCTTTCGGGGACCGTCACGGCCCAAGCTTTGTGCTTGCCAAAAGCTCGGCACCTCACGACGGCCACCCAAATCAATAGCATTTAACACAATCCTTAGATCAATAAAACTAGAGTAGACAATCCAAGTAAGCAGACCGTCAGCAGCAGGCTGACCGCAGCTGCTAATGGTGGGTGTAATTAGGCAGCAGATTTTGGTTGCAGGCAGCCGTCACTATGATTGGGCGCCGTTGCATAAAGAGAGCATCGCCTGTACCAAGCTGAGGGCTCCAGCATCTATCTCGCAAGTTTGCGGCAGCAGAACTCTTCTACTTGTTCTTTCCTGCAGCCTTAAACCCTGAAAGCAGCACTATGGACGATAAAGACCAGTCACTTCACAAACTCAGCGTAACCCACAGAGAGTCTATTATCTCGCAACTTGTCAACATAGGGAGCGAGAGCAATCAACAAGAACATGACAAGTATCTCCCTTCGTTCAGTATCTTCAGTGTCTCCGTCCGGAAGGTCTAGAGCTGCGTCGCACGTCTATTAATGCATTCTACGAGAGGCAATATATTGCATTATCCTACACATGGAAAGCTTCGGAATACGAAGATGCCGAGTACGGGCGGTATCATGTTGAGGGCTGGAACGGCAATGGGCTCGAACAATCAGAAGTTCGAAATTGCGTTTTGGATCGCGTTGTCAGCTACATGCGTTATACAAACATGCAGCTCTTATGGATCGATCGGCATTGTATTCGTCAAGACGTATGCGATGATGCCTGCATCCACCACATCCACTGCACGCAGAAGCGTGATGCTATGCAGGCCATGGACCTCGTCTATCAGCTCAGTAGCCACCCTGTTGCAGTATTGGGCCGTCCTGTGCAGATAGAAGCTGAGCTGCATATGTTGGCAGACGTGCTTTCAGGGGCCCTTGTTGTTGGTGATTCTGAGCCTAGGCTTTCAAGAAAGGCCACAATTCGTGAAGCGAGGAAGGCGTTGTATCTCCTCCACGAGATTACCCAGGATCATTGGTGGCGTCGTGCCTGGACATTCCAGGAGAATTACCGTGGAGGAGTCCGTATGCAGCTACTAATTCGTCATAACCCATCACTTGAACGGCAAAAATTGAGGTATCGAGTGTTTGGTACCATACCGGAGGAGCTTTGCGTGCCGTCTGTCAACTTCTCCAGGGAGGCGACGCGGCTGTGCCTTGCATTCCGCAAAGTGCAGGATACTCCATGGATCGGCGATGTGCTCCAAGCTACTGGGAGGTACAGAGACATGTTGCATGGATCGAGCCCAATGACACCGACAGTGATCGCTAACATCGAGGCGCGTGAACTGGATAAGCCCTGGGACCGGCTCGCCATTATCGCGAACTGTTGTCAATACTCAGTACGTCTAGATAGTGATGCCCTCATCCAACAGCGTTATAGCCTCAGTCTGTCAATGCTGGCTATGTGTTTACTTAATGGCGAGATCCTCAATAATAACGATGAAGACCTGAAGCCAATAACTGTATTGACGGCATCGGAATTCCTCAAAGAACAGTCATTTAAGGCATTCAGCGCACCCAGGGCGACGCCCGAAAGCTTACATTTAATAAAGGCTGTCGATTGCGAGATATTAAACTTACATCAGACGGTATCTTGACAAAGGGGCATCTGTGGAAATTAGGTCATGTTGTTGATACTGCGATGTTTCGGCGGAAATTACCCTGGATCGACAATCCTAACGGTCAACTAACATTGAATCAGCGAAAGGGCCTTCTACAGCTAGTTTTCCGTTTATGCGATTTCAAATACCGCTCTCTCGCCCGCCGCATTGACGAGTACCTTGCCGCCGATGCTGAGGCTAGGGATGCCGGCACTTCTTTCACCCAAATCTATCTCCATGGCATGGCCTGTGAGCTAGCAGCAGCCATCCGGGCACGCCGGAAGCTGAGGCTCGGTTGCATCTGGGATCCGTCAGGAAGACCGGCGCCGTACCGTGCTGTTTTCGTGTGGTCTAATGAAGATGGGGATAGAGGCGAGGCATGTCCGCCGCCGGCTTTTGTTTTTACCTCAGCATGGCCCCGAGATCTAGGCTCAGAGTTTCATGATGCTAATGACATTGAACGTCATGTCTCACTTGAAGTCGACCTTGAGGAACCCCTCATGAGCGATGGCACGCCGCGACTCCGCACCCATAGCTGGCTGCTCGGCATGTGCTTCTTCAATGAGTGCCCGCGCACTAAAGTGCTATTCCCTTGGCCGCGAGCGCTACAAGCAATCAAGATATAGCAGAGGATTACGCAACGCAACGCAATCACATGATTTTGGGTTTGCTGGAGAGGAGTGGAGGTCGGGTTGACCCATCACACGATCTCAAGGACTCAGCTATTGTATGGAGATTAACTCGAGATTGCAGATTCATGTCTATAGTATAGAATGAAGGTGAGGTCCTTAATTGGGCCTTTTGTCGAGACGTGGAGTCCGTGAATAAGGACAGAGCGAAGTAGGATCGATTTTGGGAACAAGGTTACGGCATCAGGACGACAACAACGGCCTAAATTTGGACCTCCACGGTTCTTCGCCCAAGGTCCACATATATATCTACTGACCGCCACAATTAGTCCTACTATAGAAAGGGTTTTAGCAGCTACTTATTTACATTGATCCTGATTTCTACTATGAAGTTCCATTTTGCTGTATTTTCCATCAGTGTACCGGGCTTGAAAAGAGGGATTAGAAGACTGAGGCCCAGGTGAACGAAATCACCCATGAACTTAGATATCTTGCGCTGGCCATCTCGATCGCGGGGACCTACATCTGTCAAACACCTCGGCTATTGTCTGATCTCTCAAGATATCTTGAGGAATACCGGCGACGACGTCACGATGTCCTGGCGAAACAACCCGATGAACTTGTGGATAAGTACGGACATAGTGTCATGACAGTGTGGGAGACTTCATATTCAGCAGTGGAAGAGCAGCTCCACAGGCATGTCAGCTTCTGACGCTTCTTGCTTTTATCGACTATGAAGACATTTTCCTGGAGCTTTTTGGGCTAGAGAGTGCCTCAGACGCAGCTCCGGCTAAAATGCCATGGATGTCCATTTGGAATGATGGGCAACTCGACCTCGATAGATTGGAGAGATGCTTCACGATTCTGGAAAGATACTCGCTGATCCAACGGCAGACGAACAATGCGTCGTACAGGATGCATAGATTAGTACAGGCATGGGACCATGATCGACTACTCCTGGATAAGCCAAGGATGCGGATATTCTGTGTAGCAGCATTTCAGATGGTCTTCAAAGCCATGTTGACCTGCGCTGACCTCCCAGAATCAAAACGTCGTCTACTCCCCATCTGCGATCGAGCGTGGACAATGTCATTCAGTCAGGTGTAGATCCTGGCATGGACGATATCGAGCTTATTGACAAGATTGAGCATATGGGTAGCTTTGCAACTGATATAGGAAGCTGGAAGGAGGCCGGGATAATGAAGAAGGAAGTGTTAGAGAAGAGGCAGAGAATTCTAGGGGACGAGCATCCGTCCACCATCTCAGCGATGAACAATCTTGCGAATACATTTGGCAACCAAGGTAAGCTGGATGAGGCAGCGAGAATGAAGCAGGAGGTGCTGGAGAAGATGCAAAGGATTGATCGGTACCTTCTAATCAACAAAACAATTGGATCCGGCTAGCATCGGCGTGCTGGCATGATGACTAACAGGTCTCGGAGCCACGCTCCACAGTGTCTTATACTATGATTGGTAAAGACAATGCTATTGTAAAAGGCCTACTTATTAACATCAGCAACACCTAGCCTGGATTTCCATCGAGCCAATACTGCAGCATTCTCGCGATATTTTGGATGATCTACACCGAGCTTAGCCGCCTGTCTCTTCATGCATCGGCTCATCATGTCTACAGCTTCTGCGTATCGATCTTGGCTCCAATAAGTGAATGCCAGGTTAGCCATGCTGGTGAGTGTATAGGGATGATCGGCCCCGAGCTTCGTCTTGCGAGTCTCCATCACTTGTATAGACAGCTTCTCCGCCTCTCCCCACCGGCCTTGGCTCATATATATCACTGCGAGGTTAGCCATGCTATTAAGCGTATCGGGATGATCGGTCCCGAGCTTCGTCTGAGAAGTCTCCATTACTTGCATAAATAGCTTTTCCGCCTCTTTCCATCGGCCTTGATTCCAGTACGTCGATGCTAGGTTGGCCATACTGGTGATTGTATCGGGATGATCGGCCCCGAACTTCGTCTGAGAAGTCTCCATTACTTGCATAAATAGCTTTTCCGCCTCTTCCCACCGGCCTTGGTTTCTGTACGTCGATGCCAGGTTGGCCGTGCTGGTGAGTGTATGGGGATGATCGGCCCCGAGCTTCGTCTTAAGAGTCTCCATCACTTGCACAGATAGCTTTTCTGCCTCTTTCCATCGGCCTTGGTTGCTGTACGTCGATGCCAGGTTCCCCATGCTGGTGAGCGTATGGGGATGATCGGGCCCGAGCTTTGTCTTGCGAGTCTCCATCACTTGTACCTCCAGCTTCTCCGCCTCTTCCCACCGGCCTTGGTTTCTGTACGTTGTTGCGAGGTTGGCCATGCAGGTGATCGTATCGGGATGATCGGCCCCGAGCTTTATCTTGGAAGTCTCCATTACTTGTACCTCCAGCTTTTCCGCCTCTTCCCACTGGCCTTGGTTGCTGTACGTCGATGCCAGGTTAGCCATGCTGCTAAGCGTCAAGGGATGATCGGGCCCGAGCTTTATCTTGGAAGTCTCCATTACTTGTACCTCCAGCTTCTCCGCCTCTTCCCACCGGCCTTGGTTTCTATACATCGATGCCAGGTTGGCCATACTGGTCAGCGTAGAGGTATCATTTTCGCCAAAAATTTCTCGTCTCATCCGCACAGCCTCCAAATTAAGCCTTTCTGCATCACCCCATTGTCCTTCAAAATCGAAGTATGCTGCCATACAATGCATAAGCGATGCCTTTGCCTGGGCCTCGTCCTTTGAGGTAAACTCTCCTACTTGTAATATAGCATGTGCATGCGATAGATACGCAGCACATATCGTTCGCGTCTCATATCGGCCATATGGATAAAGGCGTGAGATAACCATCAATGCTTCCCTCCCGAATCGACCCACCGTATCATTGTTAATCAGCCACTTACGCGTGACTAGCTGGATGAGCCGATGCATATCATAGCTTCCGCTGTTATCTTCAGTTATGAATGAAAAGGCTTTTAAAACCCCAAGGCTTCTGTCAGTTCTATGTCGCCAAGTCGTCCTTCATCGCTCTTTTTCTGCTCAATATAGTGCGAAAGAAATAGCATAGGAATATTTTGACGATCCAAAAGGCTCATGAAAGAGAGGAGATCGCTGGCTAAAATATGCTGCTTCTTGATCTGCTGGAACGAGAGAATCCAAGTTTGAGCTACAGCCTGCGGAGCAGATGAGTCTCGCCCAACAGTGTCAAACTCTTTGCTTAGAAAGTATACCATATTCTTATCGCTGTCGCCTAGTAGCTGTAGATATTTCGCTACTGTTATGCATGTCTCTTGAATAAAAGAGGCGGCCTGCGCTAGAGCCAATGGCAGATGCTCCAATCGAGATGCTAACGACGACAAGTCTGCAGATACCGCATTCATATCGTCGAGTTTCGTACGAAGCAATTGCTCCGACTCATTTTTATTCATGCGCATCACTTCAATCAGCTGCTGTCCCTTTGCCAGTCTGACACCCAGTTGCTTATTCCTTGTCGTGGCAATAAGAGATCCATGGCGGCATTCGGGCAAGTACGCTGATAAGTTGCGGGACTCTCCTGGCTCGGCTGAGCTTGAGGCAGCCGCGGATGGTGCACCAAAAAGGACTGCATATCATCTGCATTATCAAGTATCATAAGCCATGGCTCATAGTCTGTTCTCTCGAGCCAACGTTTCACCAGCATCAACAGATCAGCCTTGGGATCATTATAGCCGGGGACCTGGTATTTCTCTGCGATAGACAAGTACGATTGGCGGAAGCGATCAGCGTTGCTACCATGGACCCACAAGATCGATATGGCAGGGTTTGTCTCTCGCAACCAGTAAACGTATTGTAGTGCAATTTGCGTTTTTCTGTTTTCTATCAGTTGCTTTCAGCTGCGGAGATAATGGGAGCACATACCCTACACCACCCAGACCAAAGAGTGATACCCTCTGATACGAGGTCACGTGTTCTTGCTGCCCATGGCCTAGTTTATCCTTGACCTGCTCAAGAATATCTAAGCGTCCGACAAACCCTGGATTTTTAGGGTACGGCACAATAACTACAATTTAATCAGCCTATATATTCCTATTTTCTGCCTCTTTTCACCTACACTTCGAAGTATTTAGAGACGCGATCTTGCTGGGCGGTATCTTGCTGAGCAGCTCCTCGCAAACACCGCAGCGTTCCCTGCCGCGAACGAGCGCCACGCGTCGCTTTTGTGTGAGTCGGCGTAGTCTGAAATACCTCGAATTACGAGGCATGGTCTGCCGGCGTCTACTCCTGCCGCCTCCATCTCGACGCACAGCGCACCGCTGCATTGGTCTCGGATCTGGTCCCGGCGTATACCGTCCTGAATCACGGCATTTCCGTCGCGATCCTGCCGCGGTGGAAGAAAAACATGTTCACCTCTTCCTGCGACCGTGTAGGTCGGTCCACGATCTCCGCAGCGTCACAGCCGATGCACCTATCGTTATATTGACCGCTATGCTGGTAGGCTGCCCGAAATAGCTGATCTAGACCGAGCCCGGGATGCATGAACTTTCTCTTGTGCCTCGATTGAAGTAGTCGTTGCCGATGCTCCTGGAACGTGCTTTGATCCAGCTCGTGGTCCGAGTCGACCTTGGCTAGTGCGTTGAGCAGCACCCGGTCGGGCCTGTCAATTGTCCCCAGTGTCTCCAGTTGTCCGCCCGGATGCCAGCGACCGAAGTCGTAGTGTATGCAGGCAGGGCCTCCATCGCCCGGCCAGCCGACCACGACATCGCCGAGGTGCACATTTTTGGTAGGGTCGTCGAACTCGTGCGCATGTGGGATCCCGCCGCCGATGCCAACAAGGACAGCCATCCTAAGATTGGTGAAAGTCTTGAACATCGATCCAGTCACGCGTCCCGCATTGACGTTGCCTGTCATACCAGGCGGACATGTCGCGATGACCACATTGTGGCCAACCAGTGTGCCGCAGTTGTAAATGTTGTCGTCGTATGCGGTATCGTAGTCTGGGGCATCATGCGCCTCATCAAGCATCAGGCGAGATGGCAGCAGCTCGAGGTCAGATACTGGTGCGATCCAGGCAACATGGTAGTCGGCTGTGCGCAGCTTTCTGCGCGACATGGCGAACTGGGTAAAATGCTGTCAAGTGAACAATCCTGATCTGTTTATGGTAATAAAGTGATGGATGCAGATTGAGGAGTGCCCTCTATACTGTGGAGAAGGTAAAGGGCGAAGTTGTCAGCACGATACCGAGCTTTGCGGCTGAATGTGTTATTTTGGCAGCCTGATGGCATAGTGGGGCTTTTTGGATGCCTAACAACTGCCAGTGCATTGGTTAGATATCCATTTATCGCTACGCCAGCAGTGGCGGACTGCATGATCTGCCTAAACAAGGCTTCCTATGGAGGGAGGGGAGGGTGAGGGGTTCGAGCCTCATGTCTTGCGCTCATCTAATACTCGTTTACAGAACCACGTCCTTGCTAAACCGCTCCTATGTAAGATTACACGCTGGCCATTACCATTAAGTACCTCCTAGCTACCAATACTACGCTGTGTACATATTTTCCAAAATGATTATAGACCCAAAGCCTGCCGCAGCAAGTAATTCGATGGTGGAGCTTTTTCGGAAAATTTGGCCCTTTGTCACGGATGACAACAACCTCACTTTGCATGGATTCCGTCGCTTCAAAGTCACACATTTAGTGAACCTCCGCTTGATCGAACAGGAGATTGCACAGATAGATCGTAGGATCTACCAAGCCGGTCTCAGCTTGGGACACGAGCCATCGTCTCAAGATAGGCTGGGCCTGAGAGATGCTACCCGCGATTCCGACGTACCGGCCTTAGAGAATATAATCACGCCAGAACTAGTATTGAGGCTTCGTGATCTGGTCCAGAAATATGGTATAAAAACCACATCCCTTATTTGGTCTCCTAGGACTATCGCTAACCTAAGCACATCGACTTAGATGAGGCACTGGTGGCTTTTGGCAATGTCATGGCTATGGAGACTGTTTCGCTCTTGGACGATGGGGTTCACTCAAGCCTGCAGGAAAACCTGAGCCTATTCGAGAAGTATAATACGAGGCTGGTTCGAGTGGATCTTGGAACACGCTCCAGGGTCGATCCGCTTCAGCGCTGGCTACACAAGAGTTTGCGTACTTTCCGCTACTGGAGGATGGCGAACAGGCCAGATAACCCAGAATCAAGCACTACGACGACGCATGCTTGCTTATCACGCCAGAACACGGTACTGATTACCAATATAGCCGGACGGATTATAGTAGCTACAGTTGCTAGTGTATTTCTTGTGACACCGCTTGCGATACTATCCGAGCGCTCGATTAGAGCAAGCCAAGTCATAGAAGTCTGTGTCTCCGTCGCGCTTTTTGCAATTGTCCTAACTGCTATGCTGAGAGTATCTAGCTATGAGATGATGGCGGCCTCTGCTGCGTATGCTGCTGTGCTATCTGTTTTCGTGTCAAGCGGCTAATAAGTCTGGATGCAGGGGATTGAGAGGAGTATGGATGACGTCGATCGGATTTTACAGAGCGACCAGACAGCATCGTGGAAAATAATAGGAAGATATAGGGTGATTGAGTGATAGATTTTAGGCAGTTTCAAGCTAATGCAGGGACGTGGGCGAAGTCAGATGATTGACTAATGTTTGTGTCTGAGGCATAAATTTATTTGTCAATGCTTCAATGCTCGGGGTACTTCCAGAGGCAAGCTACGCACTGTGCCTGCGCTACGTGGGACCAAAAATGGACCAGTTTAGAAAGAGTTAAAGTTTAGGCTGGCGGACGGTGAACCTGAACCCTACTGTACGAGGCATCTAATACGGTCGACAATGAGAGCGATCTACAATTTGGGCCTTTCGTCGAGACGTGGGAGTCCGTGAATAAGGACAGAGCGAGGTAGGACCGATTTTGGGAACAGGGTTACGGCATCGGGACCAAGGTCCACTTATATATATACTGACCTCCACAATTTGTCCTACTATAGAAGGGGTTTTAGCGGCTGCTTATTTACATTGACCTTGATTTCCATTATGAGGTTCCATTTTGCTGTATTTCCTCTTATGATAGCCGTGGGGAGGGCATGGGAGATAACTATTTTCGAAGATGAGAATTGTGATGCCGCTTCACGACAGGTTGGTCTTTTATAGTCCCGCTATCTATTTATTCTGACCATACCAGTATTTTGTCAAGGGGAGGAAGAGTTCTCTTTCATCCCCTGGAAGGGTCCTCCTTGGTCTGGCTACGTGAAATCTTGTGAATATTCATTTGAAGGCCAGAAGCCTTTCCCGTGTGATGGGCCTAACCCAGGATTCTCCCCAAACTCGGCAATGACCCCAACGGAGACTGCGTTGGAGATAATGAGGGATTTATGGACAAGAGATCCCGATAGGCCAGCAATGCCATACGAGGATCAAGGAGAGAGAGTGGATCGCATTTCATTGCGCAGAGTTTCCAACAACTAATCCTGCCCTCCCGAACGGGTGGCCATTTGGAGGGTCTGAACATAGAATCAACCCGGAATGAACCGGCATATCGTCTATAAACTAATCTTAGTAAAGGTCGACACCATGGCACAGGTTAGGCTACCAAATATAAACGAGATCCTCTTCACTATAACTCTTACCGATTCAGAACCCCGTGCAACTTGGACTTGTATGTGTGACCACCATCATGCCAAATGATTTCAATTACCCGAGTGTGTCCCGCCTTCTCATGCCAATCTATTATTCAACCACCCCTATATCTCCTTGATATTTCTCAACCAAGAAATTATGCTAGCGCTGGAATATAATCGTATAGTAGACACAGAGCCTGGATGACTAACAGTTCCGGAGCCGAGTCGGAAGCTGGGTTCGTTTCTCAAGTCACGGCCGAGAGACTATTTATTAGCGGGGATGGTGAGCCACGCGCGAGAACAGACGGGATTAATATGATTGCTTCTACCTGCTAACTATGCCGAACTTTAACAATTCTTTCCGTGCTTCAATTGTAGGAGTCTGACGAAGAAGTCGGATAAAACCGCCTTTATGCTGCCATTTCAAATCCCTTATTTGCAACCGAGTGGGGCTATACTGACCGTCGGCGCATAGCTCTATCAAAATTGAATCTTCATCTTCCGCAGAGCGCAAGGTCCATTCTATCGCCTCAGGCGCATCTATGAATTTAAAACCGCGTAGTTTGTATTTTTCTACCGCATCGTCTGCTCTTTTCTGAATGCTTTGGGGTACATGCCAGCAATATGCGGTGTTCTGGGTTGCCAGCTTGTAGTAGATGTGGAATGCGGCATGCTTGGTCAAAATGCACTGAACATGAGTCGCATAGAACGCGAAGATACTTCTGAATACCGTTTGGTTTAGTGGCTCAGGAATAAGCTGTCTTCGAGGATCAACAGAGCTAACGATCAGTTGTACCGGGACCGTGGCACTTCTCTTTGTGCTGATCCATACAAAATTCTGGCTGTAATGGTCGTCGGATAGCTTTCCTGCGATCGAGTGGTTGACACTGACCCATTCTTGTCTATTTCCAAAGGGAAGAGATCTTCTATCCATCGAATCGAGCCGTTTTCATGGGTGTAGAGAGCTATGTCTTTTAATATTGGATATCTTCTTCGTAAAGCGTCGATCACGATGCGCTCTTGAGTAAGCCACGGTCGCTCCAATGAACTTGCCTCATGAGCAATCGAGACTATTTGATTTACGGTTAGCAATGCACTCCCTCTTTGTAGTTGTCGTGCCGCACGTTCAAGGCAAGACTCGAAAGTAACGCCGGAGAGCTCTAAGGCGTTCTTAGCAGCCATTACCGAAGCTGGAATAGGAGGAACATAAAAGTTCCAGTCAGAAGTTCTCGTAGTTGCTCCTGGAATAAAGTAAGCCAAAGCTCAAGAGCCAGAAAGTACTGCTCCGTGCTTCGCCATAACATCCATCAGATCCTCCGTGTTAGTGAAGGGCCCAGTAGGTTTGAGATACTCCGAAAGGCTTATCCGACTCTCTAAGATTTGGATTGAGCCATGACTTGCGTGTTTCAGCGATATTACGTCTACGATGGGCAAAAGATCTGTGAGTTGTAAGATAAGCTCCATGGGCAACAGCCCAAAAAGCCTTGTTATGGTAGCCATCGTCCAGGTAAACAGGCCATGGCTACGTAGGTTTCAGCAATAGGGCACAGGTCGAGGATTTGACGAATTTTGTATTCGTATGTCTTGAGCTGCGGCGAGATAAACCAGGCATGATCTCCACCACCCTTAGGTAATCTCAGAACTGGGGTTCAGAAATGAGATTCTTTCAGATAGGCCCTATTCTGGAACCGCAATGTTCCCAAACTAGGCCCTTAGTGACGTATCATATACAAATTACTAGAGCTTACAGTCGAGAAGGTTCCAATCAAGAATCAATTCATGGCAATGGCTCTGATCACAGAACTACCGGTTGAGATAAGTTAGTATGAATACAGCCCTTGGAAATAACATTTCAGCCCCAGTTTGGGGGCCCTCGATGTTCAAATGAAGCTTACTCTGGGGAGCACCAAAAGTCCTTCTCCAATTCTAATAACAAACAGAAAATAATCATCCTCAAATGCTTCGTGATACCAAGAACACCATGTATCAGGGTTGGTTCAATCATGGCATGCTTCAAGCGCATGTCCATCTACTACTACCAACAACATATTGGGGGTGGCTCAAGGCCGGAGTTGAGATTCAGTGTCTGAATCCTAAATATTGGAATGCCAACTAACAAATATGTAGTTTCTATAAATGGTGAGCTTAGAAAGATGGACAGCTATACAAAGCGTAGATGTGTATTTATATGTTTTCATGTCTTCTCCGTATGGTCTCAAATTATTTGGTTCGTTTCCTCAATTCGTCTTTTATTATTGCAATCAACTACCATTTCCCTTGTTCTGAGACTTACTCCCTAGAAATTTCCTCGTAACGGAGTTTTAGAAGAAACTACAATGTATTTCAACGTCACTAAGCTTTTCACGGCTCTCCTGGCTCTTGGGGGCACGATCTTGCCTGCAAAAGGCGGCCTCATACCTCCTAACTCAAATATATTGGTAAGTCGTTTTGACATTGACCCTTTAAGTAGAATTCAGGACTGAGTGGATACTTTGTACCTAAATCTTAAGTCTTGAATAAGTATTTGGCGTCTGCACTTCTTCAAAGCCGTGGTTGCTGATATAACATCCTAGTCGCTATACGATGAAAATTCCTCATTTGACGATATCGCCAAGAGGGGCCTTGGGAGTATTCTGAAGCGGCCATTGTCAAAATCACCGTCACCTCCTTGGGAGGCCTGTAAGTGATATCCTTGATGATAGCCATTCTTCCTCCAGTGCCTTTGCAGAGGTGCAGATACTGCATCCTGAAGTCATTATTCAACTATCTCTTCCTATAACCTCCTGATGCTCTTGTCAATCCCCTTTAGAAGCCGGTAGTATTCTAGAAACTGAGGCTAAATAATCTTTTATAGGTCGAAGCGCCCAAAGCTGGGTTCGCCAGCCGCTGGTGGATCCGCACCAATAGCGGCAGGCCATGTAAGATTCTAACTCCCCATTCCACTCCTGTCCTACACCACTCCCTAAGAATGTGGCACATGTGTTTACTTCACAAAGTATGGCTAAACAAAGGCAAAGCTGATTTAAAACCCAGATCCCGGCTAGGAAACCTATCGACTTCGAGAATTCTGGATACAAAGTGGAGCCTGTAGAAGACGACGGCCCAGAAACACTCTATATGGTATATAGGAAAGACAGCGTGGAAGGGATGACCCAGTTGATGTTATCAGCGTGAATCACGGAGAAAATAGGCTCACCATTATGGATGCCCAAAACGATGCGGATAAAATGCGTGGGATAGCCCATTAACATTCAGCGAGATACAAATGGGAGTCTGGGCTCAGGCTGGCAAAACCCTAATGATCTGCAGACCGTACGGTACCATGACATTCAAAACGATGATCTCGTCAAGGCTCTCAGGGACGTCAGAAAAGACTTGAAGCTGAACTTGTTTACATTAAAGGCCACGGAGACCGATGAGCAGAGAAGAGCTGCCTTCAATAGGTTGACATCAGCAGATGGGGTTGGGGAGCAAGGTAATGGACTTACGGGAAGTCTTCAAAAATTATACGTGAATACGGTATCGACAAGAGGCCTGTCAAGGTCCATGTCTTTCGTGATGATGAGTCAGGAAACGTTAAAGTCATGGATGTTTACCTGGAGTAACGCGCAGGGTATGCGGTGCCACCACACGCTTGGATACTAAGGGGCTGTCAACATTTTGTTTTTTATATTTGTTCGTTTCAATTCTGGAATTGCCTTTTTGTTGGTTTGTTTGCCTGTTCAATTGTTTGGTGGAGGAGCCTTTGTGAGCACACAGAGCGAAGTTGCCTGAATGGTTTTTACCTTCGGTTGTTATGTTTTGTCTGGATTGAATACATCTATTATCAGGAACTACTTGATAATGCGCCCTATGTCTGAACATTTGCATCCTCGTTCTCCACAGGATCAACTATGAATATTATGGCTGAGCAAACGGCTGCTTGAAAGCAGTAAACCTACAAAATGAGGAGATCCCGACCTGTATATTTTCAAGACTCTTGTATTAACACGCGCCAGTTGAGAAGATAATAACACTTCTCTGCGTTTCCACGGAGGTGATCAGTGGGGGCCGCGAAATGCGGATGGGGGTGGCTGACATGCAGTCATGTTTCTAATAAAAGCGCCAACCAAAGTAACAACCAACACCAACTGAATAAATATAAAGGAAAATCTAAGCCACCCAAATCGCTA
>JAHREC010000035.1:0-125422 GCA_020081605.1 Albifimbria verrucaria
GGAGACGTGCGATATCTTGGTGACCCATTTTAATCACCCGGCAGGATACGACTTATAGTCATACTACAGATAGTTCAAGAAGATTTGAAGATCAGAAGAAGCTGAAGGAGAGAGTTAAGGAAGGAGGGTGAAGGCGGCTTCTTAAATCTCCTAAGCCTGACCGCTCCTTGGCTGAGAACCTAACTCGTAGCCATCCATGCACTCAAGAAATAGCCCAATGAGCATTGGAATTGCTTCGGATGCCATATCTGATAGACATCAGCAGGAGTCTTGCCTTGTTTAAGCGATGCCTCAACATGCGCGGTGTACTCCTTTGCCCAAGGTTTCTCGGTAACAGTGCAAAGCAAGTATGCTTTCTTCAGAGTGTCTGATTCGAAACCAAGATCAGTGCGAACTGTAAACTGTATCATCCAGTCAACCTTCTCTGGGTTTGATTCACCGCATGACAAGACCAATGCCATAGAGAAGAGCCTCGCCAGCGATTTTAATCCTAACCAAAGGACGCCGATAGCAACTGGAGAGACTGCTAGGGGTAACGTAGTAGGCCTTGCGGTAGGTCTATTGGTAGGCCATTGTAGTGACGCGAAAATAATCACCACCTAGCTTTCTTTGCAGCACGAACATGAATTGGTTATTACTCATATTGTCCTTCGCTGTTGCTTGAGGTGTGAGAGTGCATTCTAAGTGGAGTGTTCCGCAATAAGACTCGTATAGATCATTATTCGCTGCGATGATAGCGTTGGAATATTTTCGTGAGAATCATGCTTTCGTTCTCAGTCGATATCTCTGATTCAAAATCCTTGAGGTAGGCATCCGTAAAGTTTTCTCCATAGTAAAATATCCGGGAAGTGATTCATTAAAGAAACTGGCTGTTTCTTTCCACTTCTCAATAATGTATTCATCTTGTTCCTTTGAGAATGGTGTTAGTCGGGGCCGAAATCGAATACATTCATTTCACATCTCGCTTTCTGCCTAATAGACTCGTCTGATCACTATATTGCATGAGGAAAATGGAATTTGAAGTCGCGTGGCAAACTAGCCTCGTCTTTATTTTTTTAAGAAAACGTATCTCCTCAGGTGTCCATATTTGCAGTTCGTGGCAGGCATTCTTGACGGTTCTGCGGTAATGTATGGGATACTTCTCGAGGAAGAAGAAGAATATCTGTTCAAATGTGCATTTTGTACAAACAACTCTATGAGGTATTTGGTATGCTCAGGTTCCCGGAAAAAGTCTGTCGATACCGTTGCTAGAGCCGGGGTTCTGTGTTGATCGACTTCTTCCAGCATTTCTCCATCTGAAGACTCTCGTGGATGAACGTGCCATAACCACGACGATTCACGTGGTTCTTGTTGTGAGTGGGCTGTAAGGTCTTGATGTAATTGCACCCATTGTAATTTGACATCTTTGAAACTACGCCAGCCTGCGCGTGGATGCCATGCTTTGAACTTGTTGCAAGCGTTATAGTCAAATATTGATATCTGCTGCAGAGACGCATCCTAGATTTTTATTTAATACCGGCGTCAAAATATACATTCTTGGATTTGTGACTGGTTATCGTGTGGATATTGCCGAGTGAATTGGATCAGTATCTGAGAATCAATGACTGAAGTTGTTGCTGACATAGTAGAGATAGATTGTAGCTTTTTCCTGAGGCCGGTTATGATCAGCAATCTCAATATCAAAAGATAATGATATCGTAGCCATTAACATTGAGGTTGTAGGTCCGATTTCGGAAAATCGCGCCAAGAGTATGCTGAGATCTCCACATAACTCTTTACCTTACCATATATTTTTATAAGATACTGGTCCAAACGAGAAGAGGTAGAATGATATCGCATGATGAAAGCTGACTGGTTTCAGTAACTGTCTTGGAGATACTGGACTTGGCAAGAAAGAAAAGGTTCCACTGGGACATCATGTTAGATGTGTGTACGAAAGAGCTTTGGCCTACGGCGGGCTGAAGCCCAAAAGCCGCCAACACAACCAAAAAGAATATCTGCTGCATCTATTGGCTGTGGCTTCAAACCATCAGGCATGATGATTGCTTTGGTGTGTATGCATATTCCTGGTTTTGCAGTTAGTGGTAATTCCTACCACACGGTGTACCTTGCCCGATCTTCCAACAGCTTAGTCGAAGTAGCAGATACATATTATGGGATATACAAGGCGGGAGATCTAAGCTGAGTCGTCTCCAAAACCGACGCTCTAGGATGTTTCTTACAGAAGACCTGGTCAAGCCCGACTGAACACATGTATTACACCATCCTACTACTATTGCTTCATGTGATAATATCCACACCATCCTCTCTCTTACCGCTCTCGTACAGAAGCAATAACCCCTCGCCACATGGTCTGCTTTGTGACCATGAAGTGCAATGGACCTGACCTAGACTGCATGACTTTGATATGTGGCTGATACCAGGATTAGAGGCCTGGTATAAAATGACATCTCATCTTCCTTCAACGCTTTTGGGTAGAAAATCCTGCTAAAGTAGTTCTTGCATTAGTGGTTACATGATGTGAAGCAAAATCTCATCCTGCATTAGCAATATACTCAGTCCTCTCTCCTTTAATTGCCAATTTCTGGGACAATCGATTGAAACCCCCTTCGTAAGAATGTCTTTTGTTGTGGAACCCAGCAGGCCGGAAGGCCTTCTCGACGCTATGAAGAAACGCCTGCTGTAAGCCGCGCAACCGACGATGGTAATACATCCGGCACCACCACAGGTATTGCAGAAACCACAACCATTCCCACTGCAGGCCGCTCGATCGACGATATCATAAGTAGAATCGCCAGCATCACAGCTGCTTTCCCAGGTATTGCAGGAACTACAACGACCACCAGCTGTGATTGCGGAGGAGTGGTGCTGCGATTGTCTTGCTATGTAGTAGATCATAAGGTTGATTTCTTCTTCTAGCAGGTCTATTAATTCGAACCTTTAGCCAGCATGAATTGTGCAGAAGCAGATATTTCCACGTTGTTCCATGGTTGACTGATATATTGACCACTTATCGCAGAGAGGTCAAAGCTTTTTCCTTCTAGCTGATACCAAGACTAGAACTTGGGCAGAAAGTGATTTCAATTCTCTAGAGGCCATGTATAAGCACAAGTAGGAACCTGGTAGTGCCTGAGTAGGCGTTGTCCAAGTGCAAGACATCAAGCCATGTGGCGGAAGTCCTTGCGCTATCTAAACAGGCTATATTATAATGCTTCTGCTGTCGGATACTTCTTTTAGACACCCTCTTCTCTCTTCTTAACTACCAACCTGGTTTTTAAACAGTCCCATAATGAAAACTCAATCTACGAAGTGGTTACGCCTGATTGTGATAACTCACACGGTCACTATGGTCGAACCAGACGATGAACATTAAAGGTGCATTCGACGCCTTCATGCGCAACCGCAAGGGCAGCCAGATCAACTTGCACGCTGGATCTACTCGTTCATGAATCGTCCTTCGGCTCGCGTTAGATACGATGAAATAACGACAGCTTTATCGCCGTTCCGACGCGGGCTAACCTATGGGTATTCTGTATTGAAGACCGTCTTTCCACTTTTATATTGAGCCGACTTACCAGTTGGGCAACCCGATAGGCCGGTTCGGCTATGCTAAAGATACGGCTATCCTATGTGTTGGCGACTCAATAAAGGTAGCAATCGCAAAAGCAAGCAAAGAGTTGGTCCCCTGGGGAGGGGGCGCCAACGGCATTTCCTTCGATCTAGGCGAAACAGGAAGCCCCTAAAGAGGGTGCCGACACGACGATATAGAAAAGCGACCCCAGACCCCAATGCGAGGGCTCGGCGTCTGGCTTAACTCTACGCTTTTCTTCAAGAACCACGTCAAGAAATAAATTGCCACGGTTTCGGTTCTACTAAACCATCTGAGAAGCCTCACCAGTAAGAAACACGGCCCGCTGCCAGCAGCGTTTAAGTAGTGAGGGGTTGCATCGCGCGCATCCTGTTTTACAAGACTGAGCCTGGATACCAGGCTCAACCAGCCCTTTTGGTCGAAACCGTCCAAGGAATATGTAGACCAAGTTCAAAATCCTGCGTCACAAAACGAGCAAATGCCCCAAGCAATCCATGAGAGCTATCCTTTTAGCATCGACGACGATGCCAATCGCATGCCAATCGCGGCTCTCTCTCAACGGAGCGGCACCCAGCCAGTGGCGTAATTGCTTGAAGCAGTCTGTTTGCGATTCGACGCGGCCTCACCCGCTTGCCTCGCGTACCCGGCTAGCACTCATCCATCGAGTAATCAAGCTGAAATATAGCTTATCCGCACTGCTACTAAATAATATTTTCGGCGAGGACTGGGAACCTCCCCAGATGGCGTCCAAGCAGGACACCGCATTCACCACGGCGGTCAAGCAATCATCCACAGCTTTCCAAGTCAGCTCGGAAAAGACGATCATAATCTGTCTCAACAACATCGCCGCGGGGACCTGCCTCCGAGGCAAGCCCTCAGACTCTTCTAATGACGTTTTTATCGAGTTTTAAACACTGGCCGCTTCGCACGGCAACGCGAAGGTCCACTGGATTCCCGTCTATGCCGAGGTCCTTAGACACGAAGCAGCAGACGCTCTAGCGAAAGCTGAGTATCTCAAGCCTGTCCCCGTAGGTGCCCTTCCAAGACTGGCATATCTGCGTCGGGGCCGCGAGGCGCTGGCCGAAGAACGCTTTTAAGCCTGGTGGAAAGAATCTGTACATGACACACACACAGCTCTCAAGCTCTCAGCCACAACCAGATGCCCGCCGGACTTGTCGCTCTCGTGGAACATGCTTCATTACCTTCTTGCTGCTAGATCGTAGCACGATGATTTTACGGGAACCCGCGCACGACTCGAGCACGTAAGTGTGCGGATCTCTTGTTCATGTTGGCGACGTATTCGCACCCTCACCAACTGCAGTAGTGAATCGGGCAGTAGGCCAAGAACTATATCAAGGTCGTGAATGTAGCAAGTGGCAACGCCTTCTTCGGGGAAGGTCTGCCCTCCCCACTAGACACCACACTCTCCGTACGTATAGCCGTGTATAATCTCTTGATTTTCCTCACTTTCTTTCTCCCGAACTCTGACGGCTGCTGGGTGTCCGCAGCATCCTCCAGCCGACCGGGACCACTTTGAGGCCACCTCTGCAGCCTACTCAAAAGGGTCTCTGCCGGTCCCCCACAAGACCAAAGATTGCAACAACGTTCCTGCTGCAACTGGATGACCTGCCGACGAGCGACACGTACCCGTAAGTCAAGGTGTGTGTGGGCCACATACACCTTGACCTACGGGTACCAAAATTACGCGTCCTTGAACAGATCACATGCTGGGTTTTACGTTTAGGGCAGGATTGGCAATGAAGTGTAGTTTCACGCACGAATGGCTATAAGGCTTAATTAATAACAGACTTCAAGCATAACAAAATCGTAAGCAGGCCCGGCCCCACCCCGACCCCACCCCGGCCGGGTTGCATTCTCGGGGCCCTGCCACGGAAACCTCCGCAGGACAGCAAGAAGGAACTATTGCAGAACAAACTTAATGGCATGGTATCGCCTGTGGTTGATCCAAAAATAGCAGCAAGGTATGGTTTTCGTCCCGTTGTACGGAAAGCCAAAATAGTCTTAGGATTCGGGTAGGAGGTGGCTTGTGACCATCCTGCCATGCATGGGTCGTGTTATGCGTCCCATTGAGGTCGTTGTCTGCTTCGGTAATGGCGGATTATTCGTTCATAGCTCTTGATGGACCTGAGTGGTTGGCTGTAGCCTCGCATTTCGGCTTTGTCTTTTCCATGCGTCGGCAAATGAACATCGTGTAGCAGGTTTCTTTATGCATATGATGTGCGTCAGGAGTGTCATGAAAAACTCAGATGTCCACCTATTGCTCGTCCAGATTCCCTGCTACGGTCGTAATCAAACTCGCCCAACTGCCCGTGGCGCCCCAAGTGAAGCGAGTTCTCACCAAAATTCCCCACGGCCACATCGAGGAATGCCAGCCACCTAAAACAATGTAGATTTGGCGCCACAGAATCTCCAATACCAGACAGGATATCATGAACTACATGCCTAGAAAGTCATTCATCAGTCCGAATGCTAACGGTAGAGATTAACGCTGACGTTTGACTTATGTAGCTCCGCAGAGGACTTTCAGTTTACCTAAATTTTTAGACGTGCAAGTATATTAAGCTTATTTAGACGATCGTGGCTCCTTCCTACAGTGTGTTTTATCACAAAACACGGTGCCGTTCTAGATTTGTCCTCCTATGTAGTTACCTTGACGACAATGTATGGCAAAGAGGTGCAGCAGGTGAATAAGCAGATGGTTCGACTTACATATAATTCCTGACCTCGACATAGCCAATCCCTCTCGAGTTTAAATTGTGTCCCAGCGACCTCACCGACTTGAAGCACCTGCGGCAAGCTGACAAAACCATGGTTGTCGCATTTCTCTTCCTTGTCTAGAACCGGTGCCCATGACTTATTCGCATGTGAAAATTGAGTGCGATCTTGTCAATCATGATGTTTCGACGGTGCGGCGCTTATGGTATCATTAACATAACTGGGCTTCCGAAGTCTTGTCATACAAAACTTCCCATATCCCCATATGACATCTTTTTCGCGCTGCCTCTTGGCTCGTCCAAATCTGGGCTCTCTTCCACAATCGTAGTTCTTGATGACAGGGAGTACGACGGAAAAGGAAATAGAAACGAAACGCTTGCATGCTGTAGTGCTGTCAGAGATAGCTACCTTCGTATAGGAACGATACCGAGAGAGGTCGAGCAGCATCAGTTAACCGAGCCTTACAGTCATCTCGAAGCATGTCATGGGGTCAAGAATACTGACACTAAAACATAAAATCCCATGGAAGTTCTATGCATAGATTGGTATTAACCACATGAGCACAATATAAACGGTTAAATGCAGACGCAGCCTTGGCTTCTAAGGAGTAGACCGGCGCAAGAACTCAGGAGTGTTTGCCAATAAAACGAGAAGAAGGCGATCCTCTATCGTCGAATTACACTTTGGTCTAGCAGACCGGTATGTGAGTGAGTGACTAGCCTCACTAAAACCGAGACATCTGTCTGGTTTCGACATCTTATTTACTTTTCATCTGATCACGTCCGAACGGGCCTGAAAAGTAGCCTCGGGTGGTTACTCTGGGTTTACAATTCGAGCCTTACATGTTAGCATTGGTCTCCCAGTACAATTGTTCAATACCCTATTGCATTCCCCGGGTTAATTACCTATAGAGAAAGCCTTGGAAGTAGGTTTGTGAAAATACTTCTCTCAGGCGTGTTTTAGAGGAGGGGAGGGGAAGAGGGGACGAGAGTTCAGCTAACATCTCATACATATATACCACATGAGACCGACTATGCCATAATCGCAGCAATCGCAGCAACCAGGTTAGCATTCGCTGTCGCTTGTGTCCATTCATGGCAAGGACCGGCACCGTGAAACGATTCGAGTCAGTCCTATCCACCAGGTAAGGAATAAATGGTACCGTAATGCTACATATCCCTTCACATTTCCGTATCACACCGTCCTGATGACCCTGTCCCCGATTAATTGCCTCATGGCAACGTCCCCAAGGTCCCTCTCTCTAGAGATCATATCCCGAACTGTTGGAGATGAAAAAAAAAAAAAGAGCAGCCCAAACACGGAATTATTCTAGTCTGACTTTGCTCAGGAAGTTGCCATTGCGACCATTTCTTCTTGGGCAAACGGTCACACCTGAATCGAACAAAGTGAGGGAGCCAGTTTCATTATACGATCGGATTGTCGATCACGGACCGACGTCTTTCCTATACTAACCCTATAACATCCACATCTTCAGAAGCCCGTTGCTTTCTAACGCGACTGGGATGAAGTTCAGCCTCAAATGTATTCCTATACCTTTCCGATCCCAGCAGGATCTAGATTAGAGGCGGTAATCACACATGCATTGGGCTCTCGGTATGTTCTCCTCCCTCTTGCCATGGAGCACCCTAGCCATGATGCCATGAAGAACCTTTTCTGCTTGTCATAACAACTGTTCCTGCGTGGACGCTACAGCAGTTACGAGGCACATATAGTGAATCAGTTCCTGGCCTTCCGCCAACCGTAACCCGTCTTGGCCGAGGGCCGATCTGCTCGTTGACTTACCACGGTAAGATGCATCCGGGCCCTATCCGAAAGTGGCTGCAACGCCCGATCGAACTCTCTAGCTTTGCGCGGGTACCCTGCTAATCACATATGGCCCCTACCGATGAGTAGCAAGGCTAGCTGCAATTTGTGGATGGTCAAAATATTCGCCGCCACGCCCCATTCATCACTGGATCCTGCACGAGTTGCCTTATGAGGCCTACCAACCCATGGTGGAACGGTCAAAATTAGTCGTCCAGACGAACTTGCCCTAGCGTATGCTAAGGATGGGTCCATAATTCCGCACTCCAAACGCTTGCATCTCACCCATGGCGTTGCATGAGGATGGAACTCACTAGCTAGTGATCCATTGGCAGACTTTGATAGGCAAATGTGAGCGAGATAGAAGCGAAGCTTAGGCGAATTTCACACGGTCCACTAGGCTTCCACTATTTCAGATCATCGAGATCTCATAGATGTAAGTTAGGAATATTTCCTCCGTCATCCTTCATGACATATCGGCTATGCTATGTGGGATGCTTCGTCTATACTATACGCATACATACACGAGGTTCAGGCGAAACTAGAGGCAACATCAAGCTCCAAGTATCACACCATCGCGAGCCACAAATCGTTGCCCAGAGGCAAAAGCACAACATATCGTGAGTCACACTGATATTCTTTTGTTCATTTTTCTGTCGATGAAGAGGGCAACATTTGATCCGCACATCATATGGTGCTAACAACACGAGGTATTAGCTGCTGAATTTTGATCCAGATCAAGTTCTCGTTTGCCTTCAAACAGGCCCGGACGCGTTTAATGTGCTTTTATCGTCAAACTAGGTGGAAATGCGGCTATTGGAAATCTACACGGGGTATGTGATGGAAGAATGCCCCAGGATGATGAAAGAGAAACATTGCGAGTTCAAGCTTCCAGACGAAAAAATCGAGTATCTCGATAGTGATTGTAAAATTTGTGTTGAATTGGCAAAGAAAAGACGGCAGCTTGAAAAGACAAAGAATGATCTCGGGAGATGGGAACGCGAGCCTCGCCGTCGTCAAGCTACGATCGAGCAGGCGGTTGATTTTTGTGAGAAATGGGAACTCGCGATTAAAAATTTAGAGAAACAGCATCTTGAACGAGTGAAAAAATTATAGTAATAACCCAAAATGAAACATTGCGTAGAGCATTCGAACTTGGGAAAGGAAGCTCGCATACGTGTTCGTCGAGTTAGGCTCGTCATCTCTGCGCCTCTGCCTTGTATGTCGCAGTATGCCTTGAGCCCCTTGACCATGGAATCATTATCTCGCCGCCAGTCTTAAGCGAGGTGAACGCGAAGATGGACGTATGGTTACCCACTTCAGAGTAGATAGCTGGGAACGAGGAAGCCGCATCCGGTAACAATCACATAAGGGGCGGAGTACATTGTTTAGGATGACAAACGAAGTGTAACCCTTACCGTGAAGCAGGATTAGATCCGTCGCTCGATCGTGACTGGCGTGTTCTCGGAGTATGAAGAGAATCCAACGGAGAAACCGAGGAAAGATGTGGCGAAAGAAGGGCGGACTCGACGTCAAACATCGACCATCCGACCGGTGCCAAACAGCCAGCAGGCAAGAGAAGCTTCTCCCGCTTCAAATAACTAGGCGATCTCTCCTCTATTCATGACCTCCACGCCGCAGAGGGGTAGTCATAGATAATAGACCTTTTTCGCGGCTATGGCTGGGATGCCTTCTCGGTCCTCTTGCTCAATGTTCGCTCGCTCGCTCGCTCGTTCGTTCGTTCGACTTTTCACGATCGGGTTCTGGTCCTACCGACCGACGCTGATCATCGTAAATGGAGGCAATTTGACGTCGTAGCTGGGATCGGTCTGGAGAAGAAAAATAAGAAAAGAGAGGGTCGAGTGGAGTAACCTTGATCAAGAATGTCAGTGAAAGCGAACAGTACATCTTCTAACAGAGCGGCGTGCAGCCATGGTAGATCCGTCTTCAGCAACAATACCTCTTCGATGTAGCGACCTTGCTCATTGCGTCCCGCATCCCGAATCCATTGTTAAAGAGTAGTGAGAGCATGATGCAGGAAAACATACATCATATCAAATTGTATCTTTCGTGCTTGCCATGATCAGGCTCTGTCCAACAATCCAGAAGCCATCAAGTTGTGAAGAGCTTCCGAGGACACCTTGTACGATGCTCAAATGGGAAGAAATTGGACGTATAGAAGGGCTCAGCAGGGGTCTAGGGTGGCTCGCCAATGATCAAACCCAAGCCGCCAGACTCGCGTAGCTAGTACAGTGAGTTGTGTGAGGGATTATGCGGATAATGATAGGCTTGAAAAGGAGAGGTCTCGGGAGCCCAAAAGTGTTGGTAGTTGGTTCAAAGTATCGTGAACGGAGGTGGGAGAAGCTGCGGATCTATGAAATGCAAACTACGAGCACTTGAGATGAACACACATTGTTGGTGGCCCCATACATGCTGCATCATCAAATACCTGGCGACACAAAGCCGATGCCCACCAACCTGTTTACATTGGACAGGCATCCGCACGCACGCATCCTTCAGAATTGGAAGATATGATACCGTTCTAGCAATTGAAACAATACCTGAAGACTCTTGCATCAAAGGAGGGAATCAAAGGAGGGACATACTGAGCTTCCTGTGCTTTAAGCCCCCACGGCGGTAGTGATCTGTAGGAGCGTTTGCCAGAGGCGCCCGCCAACGACTTCAGGCATGGGTTTTTTTCTATTTTTCTTTTACCCCATCTTTCCCGTTCCGCTTTGACGTATCCAGCCACCCGCAAGGCTTGCTAAGACCACAACTTCGATGTGAGAATTGACCCGCTTTCATCCGAGAGATTGAGGTAATAAAACCTACTGGAACATGGCTTGAAAAGGCGTGGAGATAAGGCGAAGAAGCCATTCATCGGTATCCGAAGTAAGACTGCCGGGGTGTGGGTGTATTTCTCCTTGGGGGATAAAAAAAAACTTAAGATGATCATGGCCAATGACAATTGATTTTTTTCCCTGGCTTGACCGGTTTCCTTTCAAATTGGCCAGCATACCTGGGCAAGACCAAGAGGAAATTGAACCCCTTCTCGCTTTTTCCTTAGTTTTCCCCAGTTTCTTGATGGCAAAATTTCAATCTCTCATAGACTCCTTTACATGAAGTTTCCATCTGTCAACTCCTATTGTCCTTCCCGTTATGGCTTACTTGTCCGTAGCGACGTAGAGGCAATTTCCAGAGTTTGAAACCCCTCACAACTTTGAGCGGCAAGAGACGGAATGGGAAAGTGGCAATTCAAGTGAGAGACTGAGAAAAGGAGGGTCCATCCGTGGAGGCTAAGGGTTGGGCGCCCCGACACCTCTCGCCTCTCTCTCACCGGTCTCTTCAGCTTTCAAGTTCCG
Organism: Albifimbria verrucaria; assembly: GCA_020081605.1. NCBI lineage: Eukaryota > Fungi > Ascomycota > Sordariomycetes > Hypocreales > Stachybotryaceae > Albifimbria > Albifimbria verrucaria. The sequence goes on from JAHREC010000035.1 coordinate 11,512, forward strand.
TGCCAGCCGATCGATATCCACCAAGCCATAGCCACGTCCACCCACCTTGTGTAATGGCGTTGGATTATCTTACGACGAACATTCCTTGGGCCCTTTTTTAACGTATGGCTCTGATGGCCACGCGCATGCTCGAGTAAAATCGGATGATTGGTCCGCTCTTATTGCGGGTTAATACTAGGGTAGAGCTGTGATGTCTCGTGGGGTCCTATCTGGTGGCAGGAGATCATAGATGTGACAGCTCGAGTCACCTCCTTGCCCATCCCGTACCCCATTTCTCACTTGAAAAACCAAGCGCACTTCATTTAATCCGCGTCAATCAAAGCAAATCGTACTTTTCCAAACAGCAATGCGAAACGAATCGTATCGAGAACCAAGAAACACAATCGATCGGAACATCGGCCCAGGTACGCCTTGACGTGCTGGTTGCTGGTTATTGCATCGTGTTTCCGAAACCAAAGCAATACGGTGAGCAGCTGCTCTAGACGATCCCGACATCGCATGACGCCGGACAAAGAGAAAAGAGGATCAAAGGGCAACTATTCAATAGATCACTGAAGCAGCGAGAAATGATATCTTCGTCACACCAAACAAAAAGACAGAAATCACCTTTCTAGGGGTGGCTGCGAAGCCTTAAACTGACATGTCTTGCCCGCGCGTGGCCAAGACCTGGGCTATTTGAAATTGTCACCAAAACTGACAGAGGACAGCTTACTGGCCTTGAGCATTCAAGATGTCATACATGCTGAGGAAAAGTGTCTGCGGAACCTGCCAGATTTCTCTGACTACGGTGAGTCACTCCACTCCCACAATTCTGATCAGGGGTAACTAACTTGTATTATGAATGACCAGTCAATCAAAATTTTCCGGTCCACGAGCGAAACACGCCTCTGAAATCAAAGCAGTTCAGGATTGGTGGACGATGTGCATGATTGCATAGCATTGCATCTAGTTGTGCCTTGAGATATATCATCGCCTTGAGTAACGGGAGGGTTTAGTCATTTCTGTATGCTACAATGCCCCGGCATATGGCTGTAGATGGGGTAGTCCCGGAAGGAGCCGTATAATGCGTCGCAGCCCCTGGAATGAGAGTGGACGGGTTCACACGGTGACGAAGAGTTTTCAACATTGATATCGGCATTGACATCAACATCAACATCGATTCCGCTACTTGATTCGACTAGCAGGGGATAACAACAGCACAACCAACGAATCTTCTACATACACAGACTCTCGCATTCTAGAGTAATAATACCTTCCTTATTCTTCCCTCCATGACGCGCAAATATTCTCCGCTGTGCGGAAAGGAATAGAAGATTGGCCCAGGAGTTGAACGAAAAGCCAGGAGTTCCGTTGACATTTCGGCGAGTGGGGACGCATAAACCTCTTTCGACATGCTACACTCAAGAGAATCCCTAGTACATTATTTGGCCAGATATCGTCTTGCTGGGAGAAAAATGTCGGTAGTTGGTGGAAGGGAAATTTATATTAATCCTCTGGGACTAACTTCCAGGAACCCGCGATCGAGGGTCATTCTCCACCACTAAACAACAAATACATCAGCATGGTTGGTGTGAAATGACAAGAATATCGAAGAAAAACAATAAACGAGAAAAAAAAGGAAATAAAAAAGAACAGAGAGGTTCATCCAGAACTTTGTTGGTGAGTTAGTTGCTCGATTGACCTGACCTAACCCGTGAACTCGGAACTTGCCGTAGCCCTTGCCGTAACTCTCCGGTCGTTAACGGGGCCGAGACCTTCGGGCAATCGGCCAACTTTTTTCCGCCTTGGTCAAAACACTAAGTTACTGTGCGGGCACGACGGCTACAAAATTTTTGTAGAACGAGGGAGAACTCGGTGCCACAGCATCAGCCGGGGAAGGACTGGTGGCGTATCCGTAGATGCACGCTAGGCGACCTTGGCGACGTCCCCATCCCCTGATATAGGGTGGAGATCGCAAAGGTCCTTCCTTGCATTAGTGTAAGATATGATTCACTCGAGTCACCCTCCCTGGTGGATTAACGTGGTGATGGCAATTCTTACGGAGTCTACCTTCTATAATACGGTGGAATGACGATTTCTCGGTGGGGTACAATCAATAATTGGTTACATTCGTCTCACTTCCCTCAATACGAGTTGTAGCATGTACTTTGTTAAAAGTCTAATGAGCTCGTTTGGAAAACACCTTGGCGACTAAAAAACCTCCGGCACAAAGGGCTTGAAGGTAGAACAGCCTGCAACGGTTAACGGAGATACCCCATCGGTATGCTCGGCGCCAATGTCGCTGGCTAATCAGGAAGATACGACGTGCGTCCACCGCCGGTACTTATCCTTCGACAATCATAGAGACGCGCGCCGGCCGACTAGAACAAAGTACAGGATGCGCCCACGATGCTTGCGAGGACCGGTCGACTTGGTTTTGTGTAGAAGGCTCCTCGCCGGGGTCGGGCCTAAAGCCGTTGGCTGTTGAACCAATTGGGAGCGGGATCCATACCTGTTAAAGTAATTTTGCGATTGTAGCGTTGGCTACCGGTACTACTCTCTCGGCTCTGGATTTTTGACTCCCGCATTAGCTCGATATTTTGCGGCACCAACCCCTCGAAGTATACACACACTGTATGAGCGAAGGAGGCGCGAAGTGCGAACGAAGACGGTGCCACCGCGCCCCTGCAGTTTTCCGGCATGCGATCAACGACACTGAATACAGCTCGATCAAGCCAGCGCACAAATAAGCAGCTGTCGGTCCATAACATTGAAAAGTTTTCCAAGAAGGTTGATGGTTGATGCTGCGCTCCTGGTAAACACACTCGCCCACTATATGACAGCTTATCGCGCAGGGAAGCTAGCATACATACTAGCACAGCTCGGGACAGACAGGCATAAGCAGGCTCAAGGGATACCTCTTCCGAATGGAAATAGCAGCATCGCAGCAATGCGCGTGCGGACAAGCGATAGAAACAGTGGAGCATTTTTTCTTTCGATGCAGGAAATGGACAGTGCATAGGACTGAAATGCTGCAATGCACCGAGACGCAAAGAGGAAACCTCGCGTTCTACTTGGGAGGGAAATCACGATCAGATGACGCTCAATGGGCGCCAGATATGGAAAGCAGTCCGCGCAACTATACGATTTGCCGTAGCCACAGGTCGACTTGACATACGATATTGAGATTGGATTACAAAAAGTCTTGTCCTTTTATGCTAGGTGACTAATTCAAACCCTCCACCGAACAACCCGTGGCACAAGAGTGGACGTCGCTTCAGCCGCCGAAGATAGGACACTGAACACTTGAAGAATAGCCTTCAAGCTAGTTCGCCGGCAACGGTATTAAACCGCGGGAGAGTAAGGCAGAGCGGAACAGAATGGAAAAGTGTGAAAATAAAAGCGAGTGTTGTGATTAAGGGTGCAATGGTATAGGCATGAGGGTAAATGTTGCAGAGAATGGGCTTGGGGAATCGAGGACGAAAATCAGGTATTGTATGTATGTACGCATTAGTGACTAGTGTCCTCTCAGCCTGAATAAATTGTATTGTATTGTATTGTATGAGCGCAACAGCCACGTCAATGAGCTTATATGCTCCGACAGACTTTGGAGCGTCGACAGACCTAGGGCATACGGCATGATACAGTCGTCCTCGCCGAAAATTGCAGATCATCTACCTGTTAGATTCCTTCAAACCTTGTGCTATTGTAGCTGTCACGGGGTGGTTTCGACCTCTTCCTAGCACTGCGGAAACGATAAAACCTTGATCACCTGCACGGAAGATGAGAAGGAGTTACCACTGACGATTCTGCATGCATGTTTCCTGAGCTAAGGTACAGTAATGTTAATGTAGTAGTAGTAGTAGTAGTAGTAGTAGTAGTAGTGAGTAGTAGTAGTAGTAGTAGTAGTAGTAGTAGTAGTAGTAGTAGTAGTAGTAGTAGTAGTAGTAGTAGTAGTAGTAGTAGTAGTAGTAGTAGTAGTAGTAGTAGTAGTATAGGCAACGGGAAAGGGTGAAAGAATCTTCTCATAAATTCTCAACTGAGTTGAGCCGCTGATTGAGATGCCGTCGAGACGAATCTGCCATGACTGTAAGCTTCTAGATTTTGGTACTTGTTCAGGCCGAATATCTAGTCCTCTACGTGGTTGTTGATATAGATGGCGGTTTCGATCATGACTAGGCCGACGAGATTTTCAACAAAAACACACTCTTACATCGCTCTCGATATAACAAACCCGTAGACCAAATTCGCAAGGCACTACGTACGTTAGGCCACGAACTTCTTATCTCTTGCAGATCACCCAGATGTGCGATTTTGAGTCACGAGACATCCGTTGTCACTCACAGCGTGGCCGTGGTCACCTTGAATCCCAGAGGTGGGATGATGTGGCTTAGAGGAGAGGCAATGGATGCCATTTGCCTTGATAGATGTTGGGTATCGGCTGTGGCACGTTGAATATGTGTGTGACAGACACTCAATGACTGAGGACGAATAGCATTTGGCTACCAGTACGTCGGATGAGCTGTCCAAGTGGTTTGAACCTGGAATCATCGGGTTCCGCAACCCAGAATGTCGATGCAAAAATGCACGTCGTGCACCATTAAGTTATTGATTCATAAAGGGGTCCAAGTACACAAGGGAAAAAAAAGAAGTGTCATCGGGAAATGTCTTCAAGCCCGTACCAACCTGCACGAACAATGGGGCGTGATGCAGTGGTGAGTGTGAATGACAAAAGCCTCGACAGCACCTCGGCCACCACGAAATGACTCTTCTTGGGCCCTTCCTTAGAACTTGGGGATTGGTGGAAAACCAAGATCAAGCCAACCCAGAAGCCATTCTCCCTAGACCTGTTACCAGTCGATAGTAAAGAAGACCGGTCATGCTATTCCCTTGTTTTGTTCTTATGCTTCCTTTCTCCCTTCCCCCAAGGGAAGAGCTAATCCAGCGACTCGCACACTCTGGAGCAGTTTCGCCTTGCTGTGAGAATTTTGAAAGCGAGAAAAGTTATACTAACTGAGAAGTAATGGACACGAGAAAATGGTCAGGAACAAACTAACCTTGGGGCCAGAGAAGCTGCTTCACGTTTGTACTGTTCTTCAACACGGAGCCTGAGGCTTTCGTCCTTTTTGCTCTCCATACCGGACTGGATTTCCATTTTAACGGGAATCACCAATATCACACTACCCGTGCTCACATTACCGAGATCCCGTGCCGGTGCAGTGGGAGAAAATTCCAGGCTATCTTAGCCTTCAATCGGATCCTCGGGTTGTTTATTGCTATCCATATTTGCTCTTCTCATGGCTCTGGCAGCATTGAGCCGGGCTTCTCTGGCAGCGTCTAGCGCCCGCTCGGCCCGGATCTGCTTCTCCCACATTGACGCATACCGCCCGCGGGCAGCCAACAACTCGTCATGGGTACCTCTTTCCACAACCATACCAGCATTGAGCACGATAATCTGGTCAGCATGCGTAATGGTAGACAATCGATGTCTAAGGACAGATGTTAGCCAAGTATACGAGTGCCGATGTGGGTAGTTGACGTACGCAATGACAAGTAAAGTGCGACCCTGTCTAATGTTCCATATATTGTCCTGGATTTCTTGCTCTGTATGTGAATCAAGTGCCGAGGTAGCCTCGTCCAGCATGATGATTCTCGGGTCTTTCAAAATGGCGCGGGCAATCGCAACACGTTGCTTCTCACCACCACAAAGACGAAGACCTCGCTCGCCCACCTGTGTGTTGTACTGGTCGGGGAAAGACATAATTCGGTCGTGGATACTTGCGGCTATGCAAGCCTCAAAGACCTCTTCATCGCTTGCATATGGGTTTGCATACCTCAGGTTGTACATCAAAGTTCCGTTGAAAAGAGTTGTGTCTTGTGGTACAACTCCAATATGACGCCGAACGGATGCAATAGTCAAGTCCTTCACATTTCTGCCATCGAGCTCAATGCTTCCTTCATCGCAGTCGTAATATCTAAACATGTGTCGGAACAAAGTGGACTTGCCACCACCTGATTCGCCAACGAAAGCAGTAGTCGTACCAGGGGCGCATTCGAAACTGATGTTGCGAAGAGCCGGCTTTCGTGGGTCATAGGCGAAACTTACATTGTTCCATCGGATATGACCGCGGAAGTTCTCAAGCGGAACAGTATGCGGTGAGTCAACAACCGATGGTTGGATTTTGAAAAGCTCCAAGAGTCTCTCTCCAGAAATCATGGACTTCTGAACGGTACGGTAGAATGTGCCGAAGAAGTTGAGGGGCCCTGAAGCTGCGTCAGGTAAGAGACAACGGTTACAATGTCACTGGACTGCCTTGTGCCAAGTACCACTTGCCAACCGCAAACCGCAGCTGCCAGGATTCTTCCAAGATTGAAGACAAAGGTCTGGCAAATGTTCATCAACACCATTCCCTCCTGGACCTTGGCTTCGGCCCGCTGGAAAACGGCAACCCTGTCCTGATAACGTCTGGATTCAAAATCTTCTGCATTGAAGTATTTGACTGTTTCGTAACTTGAGATTGAGTCGTTTTTCACAGCTTCCTCTTCACGGTCCGCATTCGTCATTTCCCTTCTCTCATCGGCTCTAGTTGATGCCATCTTAATAGTCAAATACAGGTACCAGCCGGTATTCATCAGGTTGATCTGGGCATAGATTGGCCCGTATTTCAATTGAAAGAAAGCGATGGAGATGACGAGATCCATTAGCATAGGGAAGACCTGAAATGTCACTTGTTCTAGGAACTGGGGATTGCGGGCCCTTTGTTCAGCGCCGACAAAACCTCACCGGTCCGCTTAGAAAGATGAAAATCAAGGCTAAGGGAATGGACGTGGTCGAAAGCGGCGATAGTGAGCTTACGATAGGAATATTGCGAAACTTTTATCCAAAGGAGAGACCTGAGAGATCCGAGAAGACCTGATTGGCCCTGCAGTGTCCAGAGAACTCCAAGCAGTACCACATCTCCTGCAGGAACATGTCGAAAGAGAAGCTTCCACCATTTTTCAGGATGATGGCTACCATAGTGAGCTGAGTGACGACCTGGCCAATCTGGTGCGGGACCAGTAAATTCACCAATCTTTGCAGCATGGCAAGCGCGACGCAGAAAAGAACTCTGACTTGCAGTCTCCTCGTATCCTTGGGCCACAGGTACGGAAGAAAAAGCGAGTATCCGCGCAAGTACTCCCACCATGTCTTATGGGGCAGCTTTTGGGCGCGATAAAAGCAGCTTTTTCGTCTTTGCGGACGCAATCGGCGGCTGTAGTGTTAGAAATGCTTCTGGTACAAGCTTTGCCGCTGTTAGCTTCCAGCCTGTTCTGCGAATTGTGCGACCCAGGGCAGCCATCTAACAAAAGAGTGTATTCAGAGGATCGGCCCTCTTCAGCTTTCCGTTCCATCTTGTGGCTAGTCTTGCGAATCCAAGCAATGCTGTATAAGGAGATGAGGGCGAGGAGAAGCAGTATTCGGATAGAATAACAGACGAGGTCGGATCGGACCCAGCTATCAAGGCAGTTTGGTTGCTTCGTGGGGCGATGTCCCGCACGGCTCCCGAAAGCTCACAGTTGGCAGCGGCAATATACATTGTGATAAACATGATTATCTCGCCGATGAAACCAAGCACCCAAATAAATAAATGAGCGACGGTTGGTCCCTTGCGCCAGTCGAAGAGCGAGACGAAAATATACAGGTAGAAGAATGTCGCGCCGAAGATGTGGACCTGTCAAGCCAGAATCAGGTCAGCATGCCATCTACGTGATGTTTTGACGAGAGGGGTGATAACCACTTACTGCAGTCCATTCACCAGCCCAGGGCAAGCCATTCTTCGTCCACGTATATGGGTCTTCCACCACGAATGCATGGTACAATATAAATGCCGAAGAGACCACATACGTCAAGAAAACGCCAGCAGCGAGTGTACGAAAGACATTTTTGGCCACACGGCCAAAGTGTGAGCCAATCTTGCGCTCGCCGTTATCACGCTTCTTGCGTTTGGTGAGGGGCAGAGGCTTTCCGCCAGGTCCCTTGACCTGGGGTTGAACAGTATCCTCCTCCTTCCTCGCATTGACGATGCTGTACCAGGCAGCGCCAGCGATGAAGGTAACAAGGAGAATTAGTGTGTAAAAATATTCGACGTACCTTAGGAGGGTGCTGCTGGGGAAGAACATGTTGTCAGCACGTTGCGTTAGTTCTTCAGTATTGTCAATTGCGCGCACAACGTAGACAAAGATAGAAGACTACAATAGTGCCGGTGATCTAGAGCAGGAGTATAGAGACCTGGAGGACGCTTTCAATAAGAAAGCAGCGGTGAAAGACTGACATGGGATGATAAAGGGCACAACCACCTACCTTCCCATGAGTTGAATCATTTCCTCTCAGGTCTCTCTTTATGCAGGCCACGCAAGGTTCATTCTTTTTGAGGGGAGAGATGAGGTAACAACCCATGGTTGCGGTATCGTACCAGCCAATCAAGTCCATCGATATGCACGAAAATGCCAGGTGCTTAACGCGGCAAGCTGTCAATAATTGTTGCACCGTGGCACATTTCTCACGTCCCTGAGCATTGGTTTGCTGCTCCCTTTCTTCTTCTGGAAGATGGTTTTGTATTGTCTGAAATATTCCCTGAGTGAGGCGAACTGACTCCAGAGTTCAGAGTAGACTCTCAAGACATGAACGCCTATTGTTGTTCTAGTGCTGTTTCATATTCTTGCCTTTCTAAAGCTGGTAGGGGGCTTCTGACTACCCCAATGACAAATCAACCCACGGTTCCGTAGGACACGCAGAGGAAGAGTACCTGACGAAGCATAGCTCTTGTGGTGCAATGTTTGCAAGAAGATGGCTGGCAAATTACGGCTTATACGAGGACGGATGCTTGTTTTTGCGCATGATGCGTCCACCTACCCTAAAGGATTATTTTGTGTGCTGTGATCAAATCTCGTCTACACAACTCCCTGCCTTGATTCCTTCTAACCCTACCCTCTGCCGAGATAGCCAGCACATTGAAAAACTCGGTGAGCATCGAAAAATGAGATAGAGATGTGATGATAACTGCAAATGAAGTACCATCCTGCTCTGGGAGACCGGGGAGGGGCCGAAGGGGTGAGGGAGGGGGAATTGGGAGGTGGGAAGGAGGTTTGGGGGTTTCAACCCAAATCCACTAAAGATGTACGGAGTTTTTACTTTACTCAGCAACGTTCAGCATGCCTCTTTGGCCACATCCATCATGCGATGGAGTGGTGACCATGGGCATGGTGAGCTGGTTGATGCGCGCTACCTATCGTAAGCCCCAAAACAACCTCACACGGATTTGTGGTGTTTTCTTAGTCTCATTCCGGGTGTGTCAATAATAGCCTGAGACGCACTCCACCACCACATTACAGAGCCTGCAGTGTTAGTACGCACCCATTCCCCTACCTTGCACCAACGTGGGGAGTGGGTGAACGTGGTTCCATTGAGAGCCAGCGGCTTCAATCACTCCCTACATGCCCGGATCACTTTCACCAAAGGGTCGCCCCTAGCGACAAAAGCATCGGCAACTTCACTTGCTGGGAGTCCGTCTGCTTCCGACCATGCCAAGCCAAGATCCACACCTCACCATCATTCTCTCACCACACGTTCAGCTCTCTAGCTCTGGTGCAAACAACTTCAGCAGACCAGGGATATGCCCTCATGGTAGATCAGGCGCGCCGAAGCCCTAAGTACGTCGCTGAATCACCATAGTCTATGACTGTTAAGTTATGACGTGGTTTTAGGTAGCCAGCGCCACCACTGTTGACAAATCAATCAATCGCTCTTCCAATCGATGTAGTCCTTATCTTGTCTCAATTGGTCAATTCCCTCGTCGACTTTCAGGTAGTGCTATGTGAAGAACCAAGCTCTTGACGATTGTTGGTTAGGAAGATATCGGTTCCCTCTGCTGGCCGATGCCATGTGAGCATGATTGAGTACATTTCGTATCTCAATACGGTCGGCGTGCGACTCGGCACCGCACAGGCCCGGGGTTATTCCATCGTTTATGGTTCCTCTCTTCCCACAGCGGGCATGTTTCGTGATCGGTATTGGCCCACCTGGGATTCAGCCCTCAAGGATATTAGCAACTCTACCATGACATTCACATTGTCTCTGACTGTCTATGTATCTCAGTCTATGTATCTCTGCGAGTCACGTATTACTGTTCGCCGTCCAGCTCCTCGAATGAGCGCAGGTCCTTGACTGGTCGAGCTCCTGCGCTGGCTTGTAGCGCAACCTTGAACTGTCGGAAGTCAGTGATCTCCACGGCGTTCTTTAGGCTAGATCCACTCGTGTCTGACGATCCAGCGTCCTGATCTTCCGTTGCCTGCTTCAGCCCTGCCGCCTTGGCCTGTGCCATAATTGGGTCGATTTCCTCATCTGACAGCTTCCGGTCCTCCTTCAAGTATTGTTCCAGGGTGTCCACGCTCTGCCTCTTCTCTAGGGGCACGTCATTCAACCCCAGCTTTGACAACGCATCGACGACCTTCGTGTCCAGCTCGCCAGCCCTACGAGCGTGTAGGTGGACTGAGATTCGGGCTCGCTTGGTCGAAGCTGGGCTAAAGTATTGGTTATAAAAGTCTTGCATCTCAGCCTTGGTGAGCTGCTTGATGTGTACAGCATCTTGCTGAGCTGTTGCAGAATATTAGCATCGCCTGATACCAAAGGTAGCACTCAGCTTTCTACATACCTTGCTCGAAATCATAGTACTCGTTGGAGATCTGCGCCCAGTGACGCGTTGACTCCTGGTCGAGGTTTCTCAGCTTCTCAAGTCGTTTAACAATAAGGCTTCGCTTGTGACCTTCAAAGTCGGCCTCGCTCATGTCTTGGATTATGGTTCCCACTTTGGTCAAGAAAGCCTCAATACGTGAATCGAGATATGCCGGGGTCCTCTCGCTCTGAATCAAAACTCTGAAGCCACATGTAGTCGTAAAGCTTCGCATGTTAGTAAAGACAATATAGCCGAGCTGCTCCTTTGTTCGAAGCTGGTCAAAAGCGGGCTCGTGGACCATTTGATCAAACAGAAGCGTCTTGGCTCGCACCCAACGGTCGCCTCTATCGCCGACGTAGTACCATGTTTCAACGCAGTGATTGATGTTTTCCGGGTCTTTCAAAAACTTGTTGAAGACGTAGTTGGAGCCCTGGGGCAAGAGTATCGATCGGATGATGGGTCTCTGCGACTCCGGGAGCACCCGCGGCTTCAACGCTGACTCGACCATATCGGTCAGCTTCAACGCATCTCCCTTGTACATGTTTCCGTGCACATAGACCTCAACATGAAGCTGTGCCAACACTTGTTTCTGGAAGATTCGCACATCTTCAATGCTAATGTTAGGCAGTTCAGCGGCTAGCTCTTCAACGATGAAGTCGCGAGTCGAGTTCAGCCGGCCCATATAGTCCACCACCTGGCTATAGGCGGATTGAAGCTGCCAGTTGTTGTAACCGCGGGCCAATCGCTCCTTAACAATGACGAATCGGTCATCTTGAATCTTCAAATCACGCATTGTGACGACCACTTGCTCCAACAGTACGGGCAGCTTGTCGTTGTAACCGGATATGTCAAGCAGTATGCCCTTTGAGTCAATGGTCACAATGTACTGCAGTCCTGCTAGATCCGCATCGTAAGAGTACTCCTCCAGTGCATCACGAACGAGCTTCGTGAAGAGTCTTGCCTTGACAGTGTTCTCTGCAGAAGCATAGATGATGGGGTTTTGCAAGCTCACAGTCACGTTGGCTCGTGGGACCCAGAACGTGTCGTCCTTCTTCCACCAGGTCCTCGCTTTGACGTCGTTGCGAAGCACTCGTGGTGCCAGTGCAGGCTCGGCAACCTCCTTCTTCTCAACCTCGAGTTTGCTGGGAATAAAATTGTTCTTGTATGGTAAATGCAATTCTGGCAGGCGCTTATCGCTCGGCAATGCAGCCGCTTGCTTCAGCTCCGTCATGAGCTGGTCGGGGATTTCCTCGTAGCAATACTCCGTCCCGTACCATTTCTCCTTGTTATTCCATCCTCCAGGATACGTTTGAGATACAATAGTCATTCGGAAATTATCCGGTCGTATCTTGGATAGGGCTTTGGCGATGAGCTCCGGCTCGAACTTGCGAAGACGGCTCTGGCCACTCAGCAGCCACTCCCTTGGCAGAGGTTTCTGCATAACGGCGCTGATCCGGCGCGTGAAACGGCTCGCAGAAGTCTTCTGCCCGAACTTGAAATCCACATCGCCTATGCTCTTCAGCTCTTGGAAGACCCATTCCTGAACGGGTATTTCTTGCAGCATTGAGATATATTGGAAAAAGACCTTGACGATCTCTGGGTAGACTTTCAGACCCTGTCTCCAATTGTCAGCAGTGATGGTCGAATGGTCTTATTTTCAACGTACCTCCTCAGTAAGCCGGATCCGTACGCCAAACAGACTGGGAGTACCGGGGCAGATAGGGTCTAAGCATGTCGAAAGACTATTGGCCCAGTCTTTGCTTTTGATGTATGACATGATACTTCCTGAGCCCTCGTGGCTAATGAGGTGTCTAATGTATACAGTGGGATGCGATTCATAAAGGTTTTCCTCATCAATCAGAGGAAAGTATAGATTTAGTTCCCTAGAATCCATGACAGGCTTTGCAAAGCACTGCACTCCCAGCTCATTCTCTCCGAAAGGAACCTCGTCCTCCCACCTGTTCGGGGGAGGTTCTTGTTGACAACGTCGGTGAAAAACTCGACAACCCATGACTGCAAGACGTCAAGCGGCTCACGGCCCAGCACAACCAACTTCATGCGGTTTGCCGAGTAATGCTTGTCATGGAACTCGATGAACTTGTTCCTCACATCGATACCTGCACCCTCGGGTTGGGTCTTAAGAACTTCCAGGTTTCCTGTGGAAAAGTGGCAGAAAGGATGCTTGGGATTCGACAGCGACTTCTCGACCTGGCGAAGGCGCCAGGTGTCATTTTGTAAATTATTCTTGTTTTCTGAATCAACAGCCCTGAGCTCCCTGTCCAGGGTACTGGGAAGGAATAGGGGCTCTATGAAGAACTGGGCAAAGCGATCGAGCGCTCCCCGCAATGGTGAGGGGTTGCTGTCAGTTGGCTCTTGGTCATTCGACGGTGTGGCAGCTACTTCAAAGAAATAATTGGTAGAGGTGGCCGCCGTGTGAGCATTGGAGCTACCTGAATTGGCTGACAGATACTGGCTGTACTCATTTTCGTCAGGGAACTTTTTTGTACCCATGAAAAGAAGCTGGTTCAAACATATTGGTTAGCCCAACAAGTTTAACATGGACGTGTTATTTACATCTGATTCTGCTCAACCTATGTAGGGGCGGGCGGACTTACGTGCTCGACGGCATGGGCCATACCGGGCATGCCATCTTCGTCACTGAAGTTTCCGACATTGACATTAAGAGCTGCACTGGCTTTGTCAGTCTCAGGGTCCTGCACCAGAAAGACCTCTAGCTCATTGTCAAGGCGAACAACTCGGTAGACTCTGTTATCCAAGGAGGGCTTCTCAAGGTGGTCGGTTAAGAGCACGACAGAGGCGGCCTTCCGCGCCGGGCCAGACGACTCGAAAGGTTGTGAGGCCATTGTGTAACAGCATTATGCCAAGGTAATAATGAACGAGATTTTGGCAATGTGTTGAAAGAAGAAAACAAATAATGAGTATGTTCGGAGGGGTGTTGTAGGGGTAGAGAAGATAACCTAGAGGGACGTGGTAATTGACTTAAATTCTAGAATGCCAGGAGAAGGGAGGGGCAGGCTGCACACAAGAAGCTAGCTTAGGCTGTAACAGTCAGTAATGGGATCTTCCCAGAGCCGCACCCCATCCGTGCCGCCCCTGTCATCCAGGCCACTGATGAGCTCAACATCATCCCTCATGACTCACCCCACATCCTCGTTCTGATTCCCACTCATACGATGCCAAGTGGTAAGGAAGGAGAGGTATGAATAGAGCCAAGGTTCATAGCGTAAGAAACAGAGTAATCAATTTCAAGTAAGCTGATTAATAGAAAAACGAGGAGATCTGATAAGCCAATAGCCCTCTTGCTCACCAGTCTCTTCTGCGCGTTGGGATAAGCTCCCGGCCACCGTGTTGCAGAAATCACGAAGAGCACTACTTCAACTCGTGTGCGTAGGAGATACCATTAAGCCATCAGAATTAGGATTGCCAGCCGGGACACAAGATATATAGTATGTATACTGACATCTTGCTGTAATGTATTTGGTACAGATCCAACCTAAAAGCGAGTCGCGTGTGGGTCACAGGGAGGTATCAAATCGGTAATGGTGTAACCAGCGACGTTGATGCATGTTCGAACACCCCGGCTTGTTGAAGACGCCATGGATTTTGTAGGGAGCCAGGTCAAGCAAAAGAGACGATGCTACACTATTCCCTCTCCTTGAAAATGCATTCTTCCTTTTCGGGTTCAAGCCAGGATGCTTGCTTAAAGACTTTGTGCCGCTCTGCTCTCACCAATGAACCGATGGATTCATAAGTCACGAGGAGTGTCCAGAATTGATCGGCTGTTACTCATCAGCCACACATTATTTCAGGTTGCTCATATGACGAGAATTTCACGTATTATCGTAATGAGCATTTTCAGAGCTCCCCGTTGTGGCCCGTACACTTCCTCATGCCCACTCATCTGCTGCCGGCCCTCGGCGTTGGCCTGGTTCAGGCCGAAAGCTAGCTTGGACGCATCTCGGGTTGAAAAGCGCGGTGTTGCGTACGTCTTGTATGGAAGATTGAAGCATGATATGAGGACTGGGTGAGGGAGGGGAAGGGGAAGGGGTGTGATGTGAAATTGGGTTTGCGCTCTTGATCCGCCACGGGGATCCACAAAACGAGGTTTTGGTGCTGTTCTCACATACCTGCCCCTTTTGGTTAGTGTAGCATCGCTCAAGAAACCCTTGCGCACACGCCCCCTTGCCTATGCCAAGTTCACCTATGCTGGGGTCAGCCAACAACTTTTCTCCTCTCCTACGGGTAGTAGGTGGCGGCTGGTACTGTATGCAGATAGATACAGCTCAGCGTAGAAACCCACAATCCAACTGCCGCCTGAGCCGTGTCGGTAGCCGAGAGAAAAGAGACAGCTGGCAAGCATGCGTACAGACGTGCAGAAACAAGCCATCCTTGCTCACTCACAAGCCTACGGTTGGGCCTTCACCAATCCGATGCTAATACCGCTTGCGGTCGCCAAATATCTTAACGCCTAGAGATGGAGGAAGGTTGGATGTGATGGTTGTTCAATATGGTGGTATACAGCAGCTGTCTGGACCAAGTGCCCCTGACTGGTTTACTGTCACGATGCTGTTGCCCTAGCTCCATGGGTTAGTCCGCCCAAACCGCCGACATCATCACCCGATGCCCCTGCGCTAGTGAGTCAGTCTGCAAGCCTGCCAGGATTTAGGAGATGTCATATCATTCTCTGGTTTGATAGTGGCTCTCCTGTTCTCTCATATTATACCTCTCAATGGCACAGCCTCCCTTGACGTCTCCGAGGATCACGCAACATTTTTACGCTTAAACATGGAGGACACAAGCGCTTATGCATTCTGATTGCTCCGTTACAGAAGCTAAGGTCAGCTTCTCACCTCCCGCGAGCCGCCGCTTGGCAAGTCCAATTAAACCGCTCTATTTTGTTCACTTTATCATGTCGCGTTTATTTTGCTTGGACGGTGGGCGAATCTATCAACTATCTTGTCATCTAGCGTCTCTGGACCAAGCCTTCCATTGACGCTTACCAGCCCGAGTCGACGCTGGCTGACTTATGACTTTAGTTTTAGCTAAAAATTGCGAAGAGAACAGGTGGGAATTGTTTCCACTATCCCTTCTTTTCTCATGCAGGGGACCACACAAAATTCCAGGTTCCATTCAAGCTGGCAGGTTAGTGAAGGAAACTCACAGAAGAGAGCATCGATCGCCATTGAACGTAGCTCAGCATTTACAACGACGTAAGCTTCCGCTACTTTTTCGTCAACGAGGACTGGATGGAATACACTCTCAATATACTGTAAGAGTCAAAGGGATCTAGGTGAGCGGAGTGGGACGGCGAAAAGCACTTCGGGGTGCGGCCTAGAGACCACCTAAATATTGAAGTCATGGCTTCTAACAAGTTCCAGGCAGGAGTTTGTATGACCTCAGTATCACAAGCAGCCCCAAGGCGCAAATCCCTTGCCGACCGCTGCGTGTACGATAGAAAGATATCCCTTTCCAGCTGGCAGGTATCACTGGGCCCGAGTTCGTCCCACACCATCATTACTTGACCCTAAGAGAATATGTCCATCAAGAGACAACGGTTGACCAGCAATGAGGCACATCATCATTGGGGACATACGAGGGAAGAGATCGACAGCGCCGCGGACGAGTGGTTCCTGATTTATCACCTGCATAGCATCAACGAGAGCAGCGGCAGGGCACTGACACCTGTTCCTTTGACTCTGGCTTACACCTCCGCCTGGCGTGCGGCTCGACGGAAGTCATGCGGCCAACTGCCCCAGATAAATCGCTTTGCGAAATGCCAGCCATGAGCAGCAGGGCCAGTCATCGAAACAGATTTGTCTCGAAGATGTATCAGCAGATTGAGAGAGATGTGGTGTGGGACCAATGTGAAGGCGAGACGTGGGGAGACGGATCTCAAGCCGTGTGCCGAACTGACTTCAGCGCTTTAACTGGTTGTCTGACACAAGGGCCGCAACTCTCGACGTGAATCAGGTTAAATAAAGCCAACGAGCTTGGCATCAGGATTCTCCAAGCATCTGATGACCTTGGTAAGTCAACGCATCGCTTTATAATTTTGCCCACGTTTGCTGTGTTGTTAAAGTTTGACTCTCGCTCTTTTCGACACCCAAGTTCCAATTAGTGAACATCTATTTCTCTTGCCTTTCAGTACATATCTGATTCGCAAACAGATCTTCGTGATTAAAGATCAATCGACACCTGAACGACACCCGAACGACTTTCTTGGAGCCAAAACCCGATCTGGCAAGCGACCGGCGACGATAGTATGTCATTAGAAACTCGATAGATACCCCAGTTCTTATCCAAATCAGCCAGATGCCGTAGCGAATAGCAGGCTTGAACGCCGGCTGCATTACGTTCTAGGGCCTGAGATGATATGCACGGGGCGGCCTGTACCACGGTATCGTCAGGGACCGATTGGGAGGAGCATATACCACTCCTACAAAGGGGCCGCCCATATGGCCATGAATGCGAAGAGAAAGCTCGGCTAGGTACTTGGTCAAGGTGACCATATAGTGATGTGATACTCACTTAGCAAGGGAAGCTTGGATAGATGTTTAAGAATTCTGTACCCCACTCCTTGAATTGATGCTGACTGAAAGCAAGTATGAGTAGAGCGATGCAATGGCCTGGGATTTTGTGAGCTTAAGCCGGCCAAAAGGATAGTGGGTATCTGTATCGTGGATTTGACACACCTTCCGGCCACGTCGATTAGCCCTGACGACTGAGCAAACAGGTATGGTGGCCATGGATGACGGATATACCAGAGCCCAGTAGAGTGGCTATCAACCGGCCCCATGAATGCACTAAACCTTGTAAGTTGTGTTAGCTTTGTTGGAAGGGCCCAAACATGGCATTAAAGCGTAAGTAGGCTCTTGATAGACCTTCCTAACAAGTCGTACGAGAGGTCGGCTCTGTTTCCACTGCGCTCGGCGAACGAATGCGGTTGGTGAAAGAACCGAGATAATAGGGGGACCGCCGCGGTGGTTTTCAGCAAGATGCTAGGGGTGGCCAAGTACGATGTCCGAGGTACCGATGTTGCCCGAAATGACGATATGGTGGTCACCTCGGACCAAGGCACCAACCGTTCGTTTGAAGCGTGTTGTAGATTGGCCAAGAGTTGTAGTGTGACGGGTTGATGCTGTGAAAACAGTAATAACCTGGCTTGAACTTTATTATATGTCTCGTCACAGCTAGTAGCAAGCCCACCACGGTCAGTCTCAACGACCACCCACCTCCTTTGATGATGCTTTTACATCAATTACCACCGAGGCTTGGAAGTGTCCTCAAGAGAAAGTCAGTGATCAGAGTCGGGCCTTCCGATCATGTCATCACGGTCCCACATGACTAGACCAGAACGGTACTTCCGCTATCCCCGGACGACCAGAGAGAAGAGAGGGTGGAGGGAAGGGGAGGAGCCCCGAGTGTCATATGCCTCATGCTTCAGGGGTGACATGAACCATAATGACCCCTGTCAAACTCTCCATGGAAAATACGTAGCGCCTAGAGTCAGGGATTCTGCCCGTCCATGGAATAGATTGGCGGGTCTCCGTATATAACAACCTTCCCACGTGGTCACTTTACCTTTTGCTTCCTGGCTCGATATATATGTCTTTGACACTTTTACCAATAGCCAGCGTCTACTGATAATCCATATGATGATCTACCTCCTCGATACTGGCACGGATGGCGCAAGCTCTGGAAGTATAAGCGACACCGCTTAGACTACTATATGTCCAAGACTAATATGCATTTTGCAGCTACCCTCTATACAAATGAACAGGACGATAATGCTAATGCTAATTTTGGTCCATTGGAGGATTTGGAGGGATGCTGCGTGCCCTGCAAGACCGCTATAGGGTGAGAGAACACCTCTACAAAAATTCCTTGAAGAATCACACTGACTCTTTATAGAAAGCTTCACCTTGCGCTAAGGACAGATTTGGTGTGTTTCTACGGGAAGTTCCACAGCTGTATTATCTAGGCGACTCCTGGCCGGTCGAGATGATCCAGTGGCTCCGAGGCAAAGGGAATGAAAAGCCATCTATAAATTATAACATCCTCAATATCTGTTGCCTTGCGATCCAGATTGCTTGTAACGAGAAAGATTTGCCCACCGAACTCCAAACAATACTCTCGTATTTCGAAGCTCTTTTAGATGAGGCAACGAAACCTAGTCTTCGTCTCATTATATACAGCGACTATCCCGATGGGGTGGATATCCTGTTACTCTGCTTCTCAAAGAGGGCAACGGAGTCGAACGGATTGCCATCTCTGCCAACCGATGGGAATTGAGGATTAGTAAACGTGATCTTTGGGAGCTTGAGAACCAAGGATTGGAGCCGACCCGGGCCTCAAATGGAGACTATGAGATACATATCAAGAAGCCATAAATGATCAGCTATGGTACATCTAGTCAAGATAGTCCGCCCTACCTCCGATGAAACTCTGCGGGAAGATGTTGTATTGCATACCTGAATAGATTTGCTGTTGGCAGTTAGTTGTTTGTGGTCAGTTGCTTGAGATTGCGGCCTAGGAGATGGGTTCTGAGTTGCGACAGAGAGCAAAGATCGGCAGGTGCCTAAGGGTACCATCGTATTACCTTTCTTCCTTCCTTAGCGACTCTGACTCCTTAGCTGCTCAGTATTAGCCGGAGCGAAGAATTGACACATATATTCGCAGTTTGGCAAAAAGCCCGCACTCTAGTCCAAGGTGGTTGATGCCCCTATCTTTTTATTATACAATCAAGACACTCCAAAACCAGCTAGTTCGTGTATGACAGAGGACTACTCAAACGATATCATAGACTAAATGGCCGCGACGCTCGAGATAGGCTTATCTCCATTTCGTGCCGGATGGATCAATACGCGCATAAGCACCTCCTTCATGTTCCCTAATCAACCACCCGCCATTCAATTCGCTGGTTCATAGAGTAATGAGTGTCTATGAAAGGTTACTGGGGTTGATGTGTAGCCACTTCGACCATAATCCGAGCAGGAAAATGGGGCTACACTCCCCATCAAAGACGATGTCACAATTGCGAAAGGCGGCAAATACTCCGGACTCCTACAGCAAACCTGTTGCTGCGAAAACTCAAAACAATTTTCTATTCAAACCCATCCATGCAACAGAGTTTCAGAGCCCTGTTTCTCTCTTAAGATTATAGTACGGGAACCATAGTTGATATATCAGGAGGTGAAATTAAAGGACCAAGAAGGACAATCTGGATGGAAGCGTCAGAGGTGTGACTCCTAGTCATGCCTTCCGTATAAGCAAGCAGAAGTGCAAGCAGAAGTGCAAGCAGAAGTGCAAGCATATGATTGAGACCAAACGTCTATGGCTTCCGAGATAAGAAGTGTTATATTCACGTATACTGAGAACCCGGGATTATCTCAGTTGTAGGATTATGTTGTCTTGTCTTGTACGTAGTGCATAGTTGAGTTTCTGAGTGGTGGCGTTGAGTCGCATGGGTCAGTGTTGCAGTGTTGGGATATGATGTGAAGGATAGGCGCAGCCACTTGTGTGAACTGAATTTGGAGATCGATGGAGAAAATGTAGAAAGAGCCTGAGCGAATCAAGCGGATAGAAAAGCGAACAAGGTTGTTTTCATGGTCACAAAGACGGGATATGAGTCAATGAGGCTACCCTCATCTAATATGACCCCATCGTCGGATATGTCATCAACCATTTCGCATTTCGCAATTCTGAATCCGGCATATGATCAACCACTGAGCTGTTCCCCGATAAAATGTTTAATTCCCCATCAGCATTTGTGCTGCCACCCGCCGAAATGTCTATCTGTTTTGGTAATTGTCCAATGGCTGTCAGTAGCACGTTGGCGTCGGAAGCGTAGTCAAGGAGAAGATGCAAGAGAGAAAACATCAATGAAGTAGCTGATCAAGTTAGCAAAAACAATTGCGTTGTTCTATAAGCCACCACCTGCCTTGATCCAGCTCATCCCTTTGTGGTACGCGTTAGGCCGTCGTCCAGCAGGTAGATGAACCTGCTGATTGAAAACTTGCTGATTGGTGACTTGAGCTGATCTTGCCGCTCATGAGAGAACAGCATGGCATGAATTGAAAGAAACATCGCATCTATATCTTGCAGGCGTCCTGCCTGTGCATCAAGGACAGTACTGAAAAACATCATGATGCTCTCAATCACGCCGAGGAAAAGGAAGAAGCAGCAAAGGAGACTTAGGCTAGCATTGTGAGCTTGACCTGGATTGGGTGGTGGATTGAACCTCGACGGAAATGGGTTGGAGCGGAACTTCGACGCCTGGCTGCTGCGGTTCGATTCTGTGTTCATAAGCCTCTCTGCGATTGTTGTCTAGCGTTTCCTTCAATATCCAGTTGGTGTGAGGCATATGGGCCCACGGAGGCCTGTGTACGCAGGCCATATGCCGTCGCAACTAGACTACTGATTAGAAATCTTGCTGGCGTACGGGATAGCGATATAAAGTATGACCTGGTTTCCTCCACTCTGTGTAATGACCGCATGGAAGGGCTTGATTGAGCGAGCTTGGACTGTCTGTACAACGTCCAGGACGAGCAAGAGCATGTCCAGAGGGGAGTGTACTAGCACAACGCCGGCAGAGTCAGGCCCCAATAAAGCACCTTGCCTTTTATGTTGCTCGACGGCTTGTGTGGTTAGAAGGACCAATACACACGAAAGCATAAGATGCTATATGGGAATCTGTAGGCACGACGGAAGTAGCGTCGCGCATTTGCACATGTTGCTGCAACACGACTCGAAATGCGAAAGACGTGAGGCGAGCCCAATAGACATTTTTGCTTGAGTCGCAGCTACGATAGCTGGTGGGACACATGGAAAAGTCGTTACTTGAACCCCAAGCTCGTCTCGACCTCCAAGCTCGTCTCAACGATTTCATTTAGCGTCGCTAAGCCATTTGGTAATTGTTTAAAAATTCCTTCGCTTTCTTTCCACGACACCTTCCATAATGTCGGACCAAGGACAGATCGTCTTCGTACTTAACTGGACACCTGCACTGATAAATATCCTTGAAGTACCTGGCATTGCCGCTGAGCTCGAAAAAATCCAGCTCCCTGTGGATGTGTCCTGAGGTGTTGCATAGTCTCCCTACAGGAGAAAAAGCTTTTGCCGCATAAGCTACACTTTTGAAGCGCTACGTGGCATTTGCGTCTCATGTGCATCCTGCAGTCATCTTTTTATTAAACAGACCGTAACATGAATAACACTGAAACATGATTGCTCCAGGTTTACGGAAAGACTTCCAGATTGCGTCGCTGATGACCGGACTCATAGGCAAGAATGTCGGGACTTGATGCTTCGTGTTGGGTTGGTCTTGCGAAGCCTGAAACTTAACTATAGCCTTAAATGGTGACCTTCTCACTGGCATGCCTCCAGTATCGCATCCATTCGGAAGGGTGTTGAAGAGTGAGGTTGATTGCTGGGGCTTTCTCCCGAACTCTTCGACATTCCTTTGCTTCTGTATTGTGTTCGACTAGACAACCGGTTGATGCCTTTCGTAGCATCAGTCCCAGCCTCTTATTGTTCCCTTTTTGTTCTCGTTTACATCCCTTTCTGCGCCTCCTTCTGCGCCTCCTTCTGCGCCTCCTTCTGCGCCTTTTGCATCGATCTTGTGGATTCCATTCAAGGCTCCAAGACCCTCTTTGTTTGGTACCGCTTGGCTTGGCATTAATGTCGAAAATTTCCATGGAAGTATCAACTGGAACATCGGTCGAAATATCAGCCGAAATATCCGCCGAAACGTTAGCCGAAATATCCGCTGGAGGTCTTGGTTCCACGCCGTCGTCGGGCATAGGGGTCGTAGCGTTGGCCGTGTATATCTTCTCAGGTAAAGGCTCCCTCATATGCTTCCAAAGCGGCGCGAGCAATCATGATGACAGGCTGGTACTGTCCAAAAGGCTGGGCATCTTCGTTCACATCACCACGAGACGTTGCTTGTCCATGACGAGTTGAAACGGAGTTTGACATGCTGGTAATGGATCTTTGGCGGCCGGATCGTTTTGGTTATCAACTTCGAGTTCGGTAAGCTGCACAACCTCGCTCTCATGTCCTGTGGTGACTCTTTTGTCCTGTTCTTTCTTCTGCTAAAGCTCGTAGAAAGCGTGGCGCATCTAGTATGACCCAGATCACAAGGTTCAAAGTCGTCCAATCTGTAATTTGACGTTGGATGATAAGTATGTCTGAGTTTCTTCTTCCCCATCAAGTTGTCGCAGTGTTTTGGTTCGATGCCTACATTCTCAGCATTACAGAATTTCCTTGTCATGGAAATAGATAACAGGTCGCGTCGAAAAGGGGGCCAACTTCTCGTGAAGAGTAACCTAACTCATCGAGGGAGGTCGCTTTGGTTCGCCAAGCTTAGACAATCAACCCCACACACCACGGGCGACTAGGCTCTAACTTAGGGCCAACGCGCGTTTGGTCATATGCCTTTCTGGCATGGATCAAGGTATGATGATTAGCTCATTGAGTAGTAGGAGGATTGAGCCGCTGGCTTTTCTCTTGCACCATGCACCAATTCAAGGTGGAGTCGGCGAACGTGTTTTCGTCAATGGATATCTGGTGGGTCAAGTCCTCTGCTTTCGTCAGTATATTGCCGCCAATGCCCCTTACTTGTTGGGGAAGTATGACCGAAAGGATCGAAGGAATTCTGAAAAGAGTTGGATTAGCTTTGCATGATTTCTATCATTCCCTCTTTAGGAATGCCTCCCAAAGGCATTGCCACAGCCGTGAACAAGGTGGTGGTGTCATAAGCCCGCTCACCCATTTCTCTCGGCTCTTGGGGACTGTTGCCTCGTCGAAAACGGGTCGCAAACTGCCTACCCGATCTGTCGCCTGTGGGTGCCTGTGCATGATGGGCATTAGATAAGTAACAAGTAAATGGGATGCTTATGATAAATCCCTTTGCCGCAATTAGTTTTAGTTAGCATAGATCTCGATCGTCTGATGCATGGTATGCTTAGCAAAGAATCTCAACATTACCTCGGCGGGCAAGGCCTCTTGAGCAGGCGGCCGGAGAATAAGACATAATCTCGTCGTAAAACGTACGGCCACAGATCGACTACTTCTCCGAAGATTCAACTCTATTTCTCTCAATAATTAGGGTTTGGCGATGGATAGCTGCAAATAGTCATTTTATTATGTATTTGTCTATTCACCAGGACGGGAAATGCGCTCGTTTCAATGAGCCTGTGTTCGTGGAGGTTCGCGTGCATGGTGTGAAAGCGGGAAAAGTAAGGTTTAACTTCGATTCTTACAATGTAAGCGTAGAATTGGCCGAAGATGAACTACCCTTGACTCAGTCTACACCTTTGTTTAGAGGTGAGTTCGATGCCTCCACTATAGTAGGTTCTTTAGCATTCGTATTGGCAGCATCGCCCTCGCCCTCGCCCTCGCCCCTCGTCCTCGCCCCCAGATAAGACGGCAAGCTCAGAGGACTTGTTGTCCTTACTATCGATGGCCTTGGTTGGAGACGAATCGTCATTATCGACAGAGGAGAGGAACACCTGTTTCGACCAAAGATCTGCATAGCGTCCCTTGGCGAGAATTAATTCTTCATGTCCTCCTTGCTCCACAACCTGGCCTTGTTCAACAACGATGATCCTGTCGGCATTCATGATCGTGGAAAGTCGATGGCTATATTTGTGAGAAAAGAATCGTGGCTTGACGGTGGAATGGCACTTACGCTATGATGAACGTGGTACGGTCGTGGCACAGGATCTTGAGCGACGCTTGAATTTGCTGTTCGGTATCTGTATCAACAGCACTAGTAGCCTCGTCTAGAAGAACAATATCGGGCTTCTTTAGGATGGCGCGGGCGATGGCGATGCGCTGAAGTTCACCCCCAGAGAGTTTCCTGTGGTTGTTAGTGTCGTTGTTAGCATGGGCTTCTTTTCTTCTTGGCCTCTTGACCTCTTGGCCTCTTGGCTTCGTAGCTTCTTGACTTCATGGCCTCTTCGCTTTTTTGTATG
Organism: Albifimbria verrucaria; assembly: GCA_020081605.1. Taxonomy (NCBI): domain Eukaryota; kingdom Fungi; phylum Ascomycota; class Sordariomycetes; order Hypocreales; family Stachybotryaceae; genus Albifimbria; species Albifimbria verrucaria. The sequence continues at coordinate 36,200 of JAHREC010000035.1, forward strand.
AACACAATCACTCACATGCCACGTTCGCCAACGTGTGTCTTGTAGCCTGATGATCGTATTAGTGCGTGAACTGGCATCGTCGCAAGGAAAAATACCATTCGTGAAACTCTCGATCTTGTCATGGATGCAAGCAGCCCGACACGCTTCGTAAACTTCTTCGTCAGTGGCCTCCAACCGACCATACCGCACGTTGAAGATGATCGTATCGTCAAAAAGAATCGGACTCTGGGGAACAACGCCAATTCGATCACGAAGACTAGATTGATGTTGTCAGCTCAGCCATAGGTCATGGCTATGCGCAATGGCCAAGTCCGATAGTCACAATTGCATGAGTGACGTACCTATACAAATCAACATCACGGACATCTTGTCCATCAATCATGACAGATCCGCTCGTGACATCGTAAAAGCGATTGAGAAGCTTGAGAAGCGTAGACTTTCCAGCGCCCGTTGCCCCGACAAAAGCTACAGTTTGACCAGCCGCGACGTGGAAACTGACGCCTTTCAATATTACGTTCTTCTTGTCATAGCTGAATTGGACATTGTGGAATTCCACCTCGCCGCCATGGAACTTCAATGGCTGGGCTCCTCGTTGTTCCTGATCGTTGGTTCCTGCTTCAATATATTGAGCAAATGCTCCGCCTCCATAGCGCTATCACTCATGGTCTTCCCCAGCCCGGCAAAGAACTTAAGTGACGATGCAAGCCAGTGCCAATATATGAGCACCATCGCCACTTGACCCGGCGTTGCCATACCGCTTCGAACTCGGAAAATAGCCACAACAATGCTTACCACCTGACCGCAAATGAGAACAACCGTCTGGAAGGCAACTGAAAACGCCCAACGGAGAACAAACTGTTGGTGCTTACGCCAACGGTTCGTCACCGCCTCAGCGTGGCGGTCCTCCTCGTAACTAATCCGGTTACAGCTGGCCACTGACGACCAATTAGTCAAGCCGAATTGTCTAACCCGGTGTTCCTGGGAAATTGAGCTTTCTTTTTCGCGAGTAGTCTGAGTAGCCTTCGCAATGAGTCGACTAGTGGAGACCGTGAATACAGTGCCAGTGGCGACTACGATGAAAGCTTCGTAGGGGCCTAATTGTAATGCAAGATAAATGACAGCAACGTTCAAATCAAATAGCGTTGGAACTGTCTGTAGAAGAAGAGTATCCACGGCATCTGCGGTGGACTTGCCAGCCGAGAACGCCAATGTAATCTCGAAGGAACCGTTAGAATCGTGGTAGTCGGCCGACAGATTCATCACTTGCGAGTAGATCGCTTTTGACAGTTCTCTGTAAGACTCGCACTTGATTGGATTCCAAAACCATTGACGAATGAGTCCGATACCGGCTTCTGAAGAGGCTAGTGATAACACCGCAAAAATGCTCACGGCAAACCACGGATCATCATCAGTGGTCCCGTACATGCTGTCGAGAATGACAGCAGACTGCCGAGGAACAAGCACATTCAACGCGTTGGATGCAAGGAGGCAAACGCCGACGCCTAAACCCCGGAGTTGGAGGCTTCGGCTGCGTACCGGCCAAATGTATGGGAAAAGGATCTACTTAGGATTAGCCTGAAGTGTGCAAACAAGGGTTGTGTAAAGTAAAAATCAGTGATTTCAGTGCTGTCGTCTCGTTCCTTCAAATGACCGATAGAGGAAAGGGTGACGAAGCGCAGAAGTGGAAGAAAATCCAAGGAGAAATGTACCATGTAACCTTTGATATATGAAATCCAGTTGCCTCCGTTTTGTTCGAAACGCGTTTCCATTGCCTCCTGGGCTTCAAGATCACGGCGATCCCAGGTAGACTCAGTGTGGTGATTTTCATGTTCTGCGGTCACGCATCCGGCGTCGTTCTCATTCTGGTCTTGATTTGCGAGCGTTAATAGCAACTGTTGGCGTTCTTCTACCGTGGCGGAGTATTTCTGTCGAGAATAGAACCTGAGAAGTGACCAGCCAACAAGAAAGATAAGTGATAAACGCCTCAAGGCGGCCATAACCACCAGAATGATCTCGAGGGTGCTGAAAGACATGGTTGATGAAATTTGCATCCATTCCAGAACGCCAATGGCGAGTTCGAAGGGCAACGCAAGGAACCCCGATCTGTGAAAGGAATGAGACATTGTGCCGGTGGTGTCGTTAATCATCGTGAACTGTGTGCCGTAAACGAGAACGCAGGAGAGGTAGCCAACCACGGTATGATCGTCGACGAGCCATTCACCATGGATGATGCAGTTGACTGCGAGAAGTATGATCTGAGCGACGTATGTAGACAGCAAGCACAAGACAAGTGCCAACAGAGGGCGACAAGTGGCAGACTCTGTTTTAAGCTTGTCGGTATGCTTCGGCTTCCGCAGAAATATGCTAGAAAACAGCATGGAACCAGCGAAAAAGGCGAAGACGATGGTGGGATAGATGTAGTAGAGGACCTTCCAGCCCAGCGGAGGCGCTGGTGAAGAGTCCATGATGGCCAGCAGTCTGTAGGCTTGGGAGCAGGTCGACTTCTGTAGGGTGGAGCAATTGTGAAATTCTAGAAGAAAACTGTGGTAGATGATAGATGTAGGGGGGAGGGTAATGAAACCAGGAAGGGAAATAAAAAGAAAGGACAAAAAGAAAGAGAATAAAGAGAGCAAAGAAGTGGGAAGTGGAAAAGAGAAGCGAATAGAAAAATGGACAGGGTAAAAAGGACGGGAGGGCGCGAAACAACCGATTGGTCGGGGGTATACGCAGTCAACGGAATATGATGACCATGACAAACATATCCTCCCTTGCGGCTCTAGGTGGAGAGATGAGGGTGTTACCCAAGTGGCCAAACGACAGGCAGTAAAGCAAGTGTGGCCTAACCGGTTTTGTCACAAGGAACCAGATTAATTAGTTCTCTCTCCCCGGACCATTCCCTCTCTTAATGAGGCTCCGAGACTGGGGTCAGTTACTGAGACCTGAGAGGCCTGACCACGCAGGGGATACCAATTAGGAGCAGACATTAATTAGTGACTATGGATCCTAACGTCAACAGCAGCGAGAGGTAAGAGCAGTCAGAATTTGTATTGGGAGATACAGAGATGCAGAGATGCGGCAATTCTGGGAATCACACAAGGTGTCTCGCCAGAAGGTCAGGTTGCCTGAAGAGGCATGCAGCGCTGAGCCAAGGGTTCTGACGCTAGCTCGAAGTGCTACGAGACAGGAGTCGCAGTGGCGATCAGCACCGGCCGGGTCGCACAGGGCCCGGACTGGGGTAGTGCAAGAACCGGGGTTGCCCATTTCTCACAGACGGGGGTATAGACGAGGGTGATAGACGAGGGTAATCGACGATGATAATCGACGAGGGTAATCAACGAGGGTAATCGACGAGGGTAATCGACGAGGGTATTCGACGAGGGTATTCGACGAGGGTAATAGACGAGGCTAGAAGACGACGGTCATAACCAGTGCCAACAGACGAGGCTCATAGACAAAACGCCAACAGACAAGACCCGCAGAAGATGGCTGGATCTCAGCATAGACAGGCTGTCTACGATGCGGGCTTCAGGTTCATGTATCTATGCACATGTTTAATGGCTTCACTATTTTACAAGACTCTGCCTCACTACCCATCGACCATCAAAGGATACCCCACTCAACCTAGCGGGCAAGATTGACAGCAGTCTTGTGCTCCTGTGAGTAAGTCGTCTCTTTCTCGCAGCATTGAAGCCCAGAGCAAGCAGGTCGGACCTATAGGTCAGCCATTTTGAATCTTCTCGGTGTAAGAACATGCGTTGAAGAGACGATACTATTTTTCTTCTTCTTCTTTCATTTATTCCTTGCTTCTTAAACTCTACCTATATCTATTTGAAGAATTACTGTGTAGTGAATGATGGGAAGCTCGAAATCCTGAGCTCTAAACTCTGAGCCATAAATTGTGAACTTGAAACGTATAACTCCAAACTTGAGTACCCAACTCTGAGCCGTATTGAATCCGTTGCACCTGCCCTTTCAACGCGTGCAAGGCTCGAACAACTCCACAGATGCCTGCTTTTGTATGCTGGGTATGGTTGCGACGCATACAAGAGATGCGCGCGGCTTTAGGGAGCGTCGAGCGCCAATCAGTGGGTGATTCTTCAACACAGGCTTCTATCGGAGATGCATCCTATGCCTAGGCCGTCTGTACTAGACTAAGTGACCGACGAAAATCACGTAAGAGGACACGACGGGAAGTTTTCTCTGCTTTAACAGAGTGAGAATGAAAGGAAGAAAGAATTCTATGCGTTTGTGAGTATTACCATCGTTTCCATGCTCATTGAACTCCTCACTCCAAACACCTTCGTCTCACTGACTCTAGGACTAAGCAGGCACAATTCAGTAATATAGACTCCAATTTATCCCCGGCCCTGAGACTGTTTGCGATACACGATGGCGTCGTTTTTCGTGGCCCATGATCATGCTCGCAATGGGCACATTGGGTCAACGTCATGTCTACAAACCCCTTACCGACGACTGTGCTTTCCTGGTAGCTCAACATCAGGATGGCAGACCCGGTAGTGTCGGGTGAGGGCATCCGCCCGGCTAAAAGTCTTCTCCTCGGCGCAGAGGTTGCAGCGAACCTTTTGCTTTCTGGCATTGTGGATGGTGTCCTCGTGCCTGGTAAGATCGTATGGCCTCGAGAATACCGTATTGCAGGGCTTTCCAGTGCCAGGGATGATTCGGTCGCAGCGATGTGGGCCTGCCTGGTTACTCAATAGGCCAGATGTCATACTAACCATCTCGTGAGGGCGAGGTGCCCCAAGGCCCTGCGTCTGACGGTGTTCCTTGCGCTTATGCTTCTGTAGGAGTGCCGGGGTCTCGAATCGTTGAGTGCACCCGTGATAAGTGCAGGTGTAGGTGCCGCCGTCAGCCGCCGTTCCTGTTGGTCGTTGACGCCCAACCGGTGTTGTAGAACTGGATTCGGGGAACTTGAGCCAGCGGAGCTAAGCCTGGGTGGTGGTGTATCGTGGCTGGGACGCATGCGTGCAATAAATGGATACTGCTGCGGTACCTCAATCCTTATGGGAATGTGAGATGGTAGGTAGCTGAGCTGGTGATTTACACCATTTTGATTATTAACCACGGGCTGTGAGCATGCCATTCGGTTGTCCGCCTGCGGTACCATGGCCTTGGCCAAATGATCCATTTCAAAATTGGTTGAGTCCTGGGGAAATAGAGGGAAGCTAGGCTCTCCTACCTCTGGTTTGTTGAATTCAAGAATGGCATCCTTGGGAGATATAGCCTCGGGCGTCTCTGGCTCTGTGGCCGGCGCCATCTGCTGCTGATATAGTTGGCCTTTTTGTTGCACCTTGTTCTGCTCACGCATTCTTTGCGCAGAGTTGAATGGGATATTGCTATCATGGGCAGCAGAGAAATCGTGACTAGGCGAGGGTGCCATACAAGACCCGGTTCTGAATCGAGATTCTCCAAGAGAACGAGAGGCACTTGAAGCCGGTGACTGGGCAGCACTCTGACGATGGCCATTCGCAGCGTTGACACGCCAGTGAAAGATGTCGTTGGTAGGCGAGGTGTTCGTGCGATTCTGGGGAGGCGACGTAGATGTAATCGCAGAATTCGGACTGTACAGCTCGTCGCTGTAAACGTCGGTCATGGTGCGATCTAGCTTTGGTATGGCACCAGATCCTATTAGAGTTGTCAGCATGTCAACTTCGTTGGTGTGCAGCTCAGCTGCAGATAGAGACGTACCCTTCCGTCGACTGTCCATCTGAGCATCACCGACAGTGGGTGTTGCCGGTGAGTCACCAGCAATGGAACTCGCCACCGACGCAGGATGTGAACGACTTGAACTGTTGACGAAATCCGGCGCCGGCAGGAGGCCTCGATCAGCACGCGGTTCATTGTCTGGGCCTATCGTAACCGGGTAGGCTAGTTCCGACATTAACTGGTCCAGAGTTTGGTAGCCTGGGTAAGAGCCCATCGACTTTGCGAGCTGGTAATACGAGTTTCCATGTGAACCGGTATTGTCGTGAGTGTGCATGTCGCCGAGAACGTCGTTGCTTGAGTCAGTTATGGCGATATGGAGATTTGAGGTATTGTGGTTGAAGGGAGACGCTGGCTCTGAGGAGGGCGCCAAAGAAGAGAGAGAGGACTCGCGCTGGTGGTTGAACCGGCCCAGCTTTGGTGTGAACTGGGTGAGGTCACCGTAGACACCAGTTTGCATAGTGTCGTTGCCCAAATCCTGGGGCAATACGGGGATCGGTTGAGACTGCGAAGAGAACTGGTCGAAGCCGGGAAAGGCGACGAAATCACGAGAGACGTGAGGTGTCTTGTTGGTCTCGCGGCGGTGAAAGTGGTTATAGTCGTCTTTGGAGTTGTATTGGTATGGAAGTTGTGAGAGAGACAGCATGATGGACACGAAGGGGAGAAACAGGAACAAAGAATATGAAACTGCGAATTTGAGGACGAATGGAAGAGTGAGAATTCAAGAGGGCATCTTGACTTTTATAAGCGATATACCGTATTGGAAGGGCAGCTGGACTGAGCAGCGGTGGAACCCAAGTGGTTGATGCCTATGCCCACTGATGGGACTCACAGAGGAGGCTCGTGGAGCAAGGTCTCTAGGGAGGCCCACCGACAAGGCTGAGGCCCAAAGTAGGCATGTCGTTCATGGCGCAGCAGGCTTCCAGCCCACCGTATTCCCGCCGGCTTAGCGCTCACAGGGGGTCTCAGACCACTCTGCCCCTTCCGAGTACCTGATGACTTCTTTTACATCGCGATGATCCATTGATGGGTCAATATGAGACTCCCGGTCATGCACGGCATTGTATATATCAGCTGTCTTCAAGGGATAGTTTTACCGGACATAGAATAGCCGTGGGAGCTGTTGGAAGTTTGAAGTATCAGCGAAGTGCTTTCTAGGTGGATGCTACAAAGCTACATATCTGATGCCTTGGAAACGGCCATGCTGTATGTAGTACAGGTTGATCAGAACAGGCACGCAGCATTGTAATGTCCTCCACTCTCAGTTGTTGGAGTCCGGTACTTGATGCCGTCCACGTCTTCGATGTCGTCGTGGCGTCTTTGAGATGTGTTGTATGTTGTGTGGATTGTGTGGATAGATGCAGGTGACGAGACGCAGGAGGCCGATGATATGACATGCATAGAAGTCACAAGAATTAATGCAGACTAAGTGAATAGTCGACTCAACGTGAGCTATGCCCTCGAGTGAATGTGGCAAGTCCATACATCGCTATGCAAAGACAGCCTTTTCTAGGATGAGGGTTGTTTCACAGATCGCCCTAGCACTATACAGACTGGATTCAATCAAGCTGGTTGCTTATTTGAAGCTCTGTATCATTTTTGCTACCGCCAGTCTACTCAGAAAGCATTCCTTTCAGCCTAGGACGAACTATCTTGCCGCCTACGAGGGCCCACTTCGAGGCACGTCCCAACTAGCGTGGAGCCTCTGCTGGCAAGACGAAGGCTGGAAGCAACACCGCCAGAGGGCAGCAGATAAGCTTGGGTTGACGGTGAGATAGCAAAGATAACTGGATGACAGTGCTACACAGAGCGCAGAAGCTCCTGTCCAGCGTTCAACGTGTTGGGGCGAAGCCTGAAGGAAACAAGTGAATGCTCCGATATCCAGTTGACAGATTAGTTTTCTTATACTGTTTAGACCGTAGTTTTTATGATGACTGATGGATCGCTTTAACCGATTGTTGAACCAAGTGTTCTAAGCTCGACGCTAGCTTGGAACCAGCCCCACCACGGCCCACAACATTCTCATGGTCGAGGAACAGGGTAGTCTGCCTGGCCAAGAGAGTATTGCGACGACTCAACTCCGGCCGACTGATGTGTAAGCCGTCGTAACGACATCGATCCGATCCGGCCAGGCCCAAAGTGTGTGCGAATGCGCGTGTGTGCATGTGTGCGTGTGTGCATGTGTATGCCTGTGTGCGCATGTGATCGCGTGTATGTATGACTTGTATGTAGAAAGGGGAGATGAGGGATTGGTGACGGCTTCGCCAAGCGATCAAGATATCGAAACAGTTGAGGAAGAAGAACTTGGGCTCGAGAAGCATCGCCGTCACCATCCTATCCGTGGCGCATCTTTCGCTTTGAATGGTCAGATGCCTTGGCCCAACTTTGGTGTCACTGCCCCAGGGTCTAACGCATCCCATCAGGGGTGATAACTTTGATTTTCGAGGACACGTCAGAAGCACTTGTAGACTCGCCGCCGACGACATATGGTTTCGTGCGTCGTGCATTGGTCTAAGCGCATGAGACAGCTTGTACTCCCCGGCATCTCTGCTTGAACGCGTGCATCCTTTGTGGTGGAACATCTCAGGACTTTTATCAAACTTCTGGTTCGACCAAGAGTGGTGAGTTGATACCAGGACTCTCAGGCTATCGATAGCATTGTCCTTGATCCTGAACCCTTCGACCCAGCTTCCTGCCGCGACTCCTTGATATCATGTATGGAGTCGAAATCATGAATGAACTTGAGATGTCCTTCCGACAGTCGGAGAACAAGCCGCCGCACCTCGGTGGCCGGCCCAGTCTTCCTCTGTCTTCTTGCCCAACGCTTTGATATTTATGTTCAGGTCGCAGGGAAAGAGGGGTTGCATTGTGGTTCTCTCATTGAGATACGGATGTGCGATATGGATGGTTGACAGGACGGTCGACAGGACGGTCGGCAGGACGGACGATATTGACGGACGATGAAGACGCAAAGACTACTTCCTACACCAATTTGCACTGGTTGATTCTTGTGTACTGGTGAGTGACCAATGCGCCCCGTACGTTCTTTTGTTCTCTTGAGCATTGGTCCTCTATGAGAAGCTAGCGACTCATAGAAACCAATGAACCGAAGTCGGCTTCTTGGTGGGTATTGCGGTTTGCTCCTGCTAGCCTGTTCGCTCCCTACCGGCCAGTTCATCTAGCCTCGCCCTCTCACTTTATCCTGTGATGAACTCGTGATACACTAAATGGCGCACGAAATGCAGTTTGGTGTTTATGCAAGGCCGACTTGCAGCCGAGGCGGATGTCGTACATAAATAGAGCAGGAGACCTAAAGTGTGCCACTGGGGCGGGGAGGAGATGCAAATGGGAGGCTCGTGGCCGGGAGAGGTTGTGGTGGTGGTCGTTCGTCGTCGTTGTCGTCGTTGTCGTCGTTGTCGTCGTTGTCGTCGTTGTCGTCGTTGTCGTCGTTGTCGTCGTTAGTCGTCATTGAAGTGCTCGTCGTCGAAGTGCCCGTCGTTGCAGTGCTGGAAGTAATAGACACGTCAGCTTTAGCTCGATAGCCGGTACATGAATGTGAAGATGGCAGCGGTTTGATGACCTTAACAAGGCGGGACCCTCCTCGCAGCTTCATCTGTAGCCACATCGCGTGGTGATCTTCAGGGTTGTGCACTCCCAGCTTCTTGCTGCTGGCCTGACGCAGGGTACTTCCTGAGTAACCGGGCGGGGTCGGTTTGGCGTTTGGACCAGGCGAGTCGTCGCAGGAGCCCTCTGCTCAGCACTGTATGCCCTTTGAGGAGATATCAGAAGCGCACTTATCATTTGCGAAGGGAAATTTCATTGCGCGATATACAAGCCTAGGACGCATGTATTTCTGCTTGAGCACGGTTCGGGTTCATCTTTTTGCGGATGAGGTCCATGGTGGTGATGTCCGAAATTGAGAAAGCTTTTCGATTCTCGACGCTTCGCCTGGCAAATAGAAGAGCATCTTGGGTGTCCGCTGACCCAGATTGGACAAGAGTACAGACAGGGCAAACCGATGCGAGAAAGCGAGCAACAGAAACTGATGGTCTGGGCACGCATTCGAGTATTGCTCTGGAAAATATGAATAATAATGACGAAGAAAGAAAATAGAGACTAATACAAAAAAAAAGGAATAAATGATTAAAGGGAATAAAATTAACAAATTGAAAAATTAACAGAAGCAGCCAAGCCTGCATCCTCCCCTCTTCGTCCTCGTCAGACTGATTGGCTGCCTGTCGAGAAGGGATCTGATCATGCCAGCCAATCTGATTCCAGGCAGGGAGCGGGAAGGAGGATCGAAACAGAAGGTGGCCCTTGGTTGTTGTCGAAAGAGGACGGGCGTGTGCTTAGGCAAAATGCGACCATGACAAGGGTAGGGGTGTATCTTCTGGGATCTTCCACAAAGATGCAGTCCGTGTGCTGTGAGACAATGCTGCATATGCATCCCTGTCTAGCCCTCACCCATCATGGTGCAGGGGTCAAGGTCAACCAACGACATGTCTGAACCACCCAAACGACTTTTCATTGCCAGAGGCGCCGCCAGCCGCCACCCTCCATTCCCCGCCAAGTGATCTGAACAGCATGCTCCAGACTTGACGCGGCAAGGAATTAATTTCCTTATATTATGCAAAGCTTGCGTTCGTCCCACTAGTATCTAGAACAGCCTAGATGTAACAGTCAAGACCAGCACCAGGGTGCCATCTGCTCAATGATCGTATGGAGGGGATGTCCTCATGGATGGCTGGAGGAGAGACGGTGTAGCATGAAGCAATCATTCGTCCACGCTGTGCCACACCTGTCCAAAAGCGAGCCAATGACAGGATACTTTGGCGGGAAAAGAGACGACTACTAAGCCGTGCTTGGAATGAAAACCAGCTCTCTTCAACACCCCTGACGACCTGTCGGCAGACCAGTCAGCTGTTGAAACACCTGCAGCCCCTGAAGTATGGGAGTCCTACCTGGGGTCGAGCTCTCCTAGCGATTCTTCTTACCTTGGCCGTCAGATGCTTATACGTACTTAATGACAACAACGATATGCCTTCTACCTCAAAACGAGCGTAGCTTAAGAAGTGGAAACACGGTTGCTGGTGTGTTTTCGTAACGATGATGAACTAACCGATAGTAGTATAAACGGACCGAGTTGTGTGACAGACCTTGCGATCTTGTGGTGTCGGCGAATGTAGGCCGACACACGAGATGCGGCCTTGGCACATCAAACCTGACTGAAATGAGTTGAGTGGCGCTAAGAAGACTATGGAAAATTGTTTGCGTCATCAGCCGTACCAGCTTGATCGTACTTATGCATGGTCCCTACTTTTTTATTTTACTAGCCTGGCCGGCCGGTGCACGGGATACGAATTGATGAACATATCGGAGCTCAGTCATAAGCTCAGTAGCAAGCTCAGACATCACCTCCTGGATGGCTTCTGAATCAGTTTTTCTTGACCATGCGATGCGACCCTGGCAACCTTGTATTGGGATTTCCCTATCCTGGGAATGTCTGTGAACTAGCTTTCTTGTACATGTGCATCTGGGACCGTGCTTTCTCTTTCCTTTCTTTGCCAACGACGTGACATGTGATCAAGCCCGATATTTGTCGGCTAGCTAATCACACCTCGGTTCAGCTCATGATAATATATTGAAACACGTCATTTATTGATTCATCAATAGCAAGTAGCCTCAGGGCTTCCATCGGGCCTTCAAACTAGGGGTCAACCTCTCATCTTTTCCTGCGCATGTGGCAGTCTCCTAGCGGACTGTCTTGCATAAATTACCAGGTTATAGGGCCGCCACGTCTCTGCTCCCGAGTGAAAAAGGCTGGCCCCTGTTGCTACCTGGGAAAGAGCCCTCGTGGCTGTAGCAGCTGTCTTGGCATGGCTATCAAGGCGATCATGGCTTGGCCAAGTATGGGACTGATGCCATGCCGTCGCATGACTTTTCTTTTTGGGAACTCGGGCTTTTGTTTCCATGTCATGAACAGTGACTACCCATCACGCCACCATGAGCGCGATGCTCACCAAGACATGTCCAAGCTGAGCGGAATGGAAAAAGTTCTGTTGGGATTCAGGAAGGATAAACTGTGAGTAACCTGCCCATCTGCGATGCTTGCTGCTTCTGTGAAATAATCATGCGTGTAGCTATCACAATGGGCTGCACACGGTTGTCCATACGACGTCCGATAACGTTCATTCTCCCTCATTCGGATTGAACCAGGGACAGGATAACCACATGTCCAGATGATCTATCTGTGAGAGATAATGAGATCCCAACTAGGGCCGTTAGCTAAGAGCGGCAAAGATGATTGAGCCTTGTACAATATGCTTGCTGATTCATAAGGGTGAAGAGCTTGACTCAGAGTATCGTGTAATGACAAGCCATAGTCTATCATCTCAGCTGGAAGTTGGGATTTAGCAAAAATAAAACCAAGTAAGACAACGCCACATCTCCGGACAAGCCTACAGTACTATTGATCTAGTGGACAGGATACGGTACAAATACATCACCATGTTCTCTCTTTTCGGATGATAATTGTCATTCACGTCGTTCCTCTTTAGTCATTAAATTCTGCCTCTGTATCCTTCGAAACCCTCTCTGAAAATGCTACCTAACTCTTTCTCACGATTGCGCAAAGCTGCAAAAAGAGCCTATGTTAGCCTCCAATTAACGTTTTTGAGACATTTCTCGAAAGAACACAGATGTCCAAAATGCACCCATTCAAAGTTCATCCCTGGGAGCCTCGCTTAACACCGAAAGATGCCCCAGAAAGACGCTAAGCATGGCGACATTTGTTAGGATTGGCAATACCGCGGTTCAGTGGTTCAGCACAGCAGACAGTTAGATCTAGCCTGATACGACGGCATAAAGTCTGGGGAGGACGCAAAGCTTGGTGCGAAAACAATATTCAAGGATGCGAGTTCGAATCAATTTGCTGTCTGGTAACGGTAGACCTGAGGTTGAGGTGGAGCAGGAATATACGCTTCCGACGTGCAGTACCCTGGTAGCTGAGGCTGAGGCTGGGTGGGAAGGACGGTTGGGCAACATGACAGGTACGGCTAGTCAGGAATGAGTAGGAACTAATGCTATACATTTCATCATCATCATGCTCTATAGGTGTCCATGCGTGTTGGGTGCCTCACTTGATATTTGCGTTTGAGTCGGCAACTAAGCCTGGCTGTGCCTTGCTGGTGGATACCGGAGAACCGAACCGGGCCCGCCGGCATGGCCCTGTGCGGCACGGCCTCTGCTTGGCACGGAGCCTACTGCCAAAACTTCTGATAACAACTGCTGGACTCTGGTGTGCTTCGCAGACGACACAGGTTCGACATTGCCTTCGGTCGAGGTGGAATTGGACGTGTTGGCGGTGCTGTGGTATGAGCAAAGCTGTCACTCACAGGGTCGGGCGGCGATATGAGCTTGCTGGCATCGAGATGGCCAGAGGCAATTGTGGTTGAGGCCGTGAGATGGCGAAATAGCAATGATGGAGAAAATCAGGAGGCTCATGCCCAGGCTACGTTCGTAGTTGGAGAGCCTCGTGGCTTCTGATCTTAGTTGATGATTCGAAGCAGAAATCCTGAAGCTTGAAGTTGACCGGGCGAGGTGGTAATTGGTTCTTGAGAGGTGATGGTAAGGCTGTGCCACCTTTGACGCAACGGGCCTTCACCCTCTTATATTCCGTTGACAACGACTGTATGTGGTTACGTTGTTATTAGCACACTGCTGCCTGAAACCTCACGGTCCCCTCTGACAGGTTCACCGAAGTAAATTGACTGGTTTGTCATACTTTGCAAGATTTGACATTGACAACCACCACTGTGATGACAAAGTCGGTCCTTCTCTTGTGTCAGATTCCTTCTCACATCGTGAACAGCCCTTTAATAATGTAATGCCAAAATTCCCCATATGTGCCTGGTGTATATGAGCCTACAATCGTCTAGCCACACCACCGGGCTCAACTCGATCGGGCTGAACTTTAGATGGCAGAGCGTGTCTCAAACACTTGTTTCAATCGTGTGTTTCGGTTGTATGCTGCGGGCTCAAACGTCTGGTTCTTCAATATCTTCTGATGGGCGCAAAGCCTCCACCAGGTTTGGGCCAACTCATCTCTCCTCAAACAGATCAATCGTCTCGGCTTCAACGTGAACAAGATTTTCAGCAAGACTGTCTGCCGTTTGCTGTCTGCGGTCTGCGTGACAAGATCCCAATTTCATGGGGTATAGTAGTGGCCCTCTTAACATGAACCAAGAAGTGGGTTCGCATACTGTGATGTCTCTTCATTACATACCTCGTAGCCGCTGAAACCCTGTTAATCATGTCGACGCTTGCTACTTCGTAGATTCTCTCAGAAATTCCTTCTCTCAGAGTTTCACCCTCTTATCAACCAGTTTAATGCTCAGACTTGACATGTACCGATTTCGTTTACATGCACTTTTAATCGAAATCGAATGTGCGTTTCTCGGCAGTGGTAGGCTTGGGATCAGCCAGATTATGGTATGACACAACGTCCATACAGTAAAGCATGAAGGTATTCGTTTCTGGCCCAGGCGATGATTGTCTGAATGTATGGCTCTATGTATACTATTGGACAGAAACTAGGGAAAATACCAATCAGTCAGCGCCGGCATATGGAATAGGGTAGCGCTGGATGTGAGGCTCCCATCTCCAGTGAGCAAAAGCCGGTATGAAGCAGAGATAGATGCATGCCTCATCATCTACTTACCAGGTGGCACCACTGACTCCCAGCGAATGGCGATGGGAGAATCAGATCTCACGAGGCTGTATGAATGGGGGTTCCTATTGTCGATGGCCTCGAGGGCGCCCCTACGCGCGCGCATGCGGGTGAGAGAGCGGACTGATGATGTCTAAGTGACCAGGAAGTACAGATATGACCTAAATGGCATGAAGGTCCACAGGAGCTCCTTGGTGGTGAGATACGTAATTGATGTATGAAGTTGGTCAATATCACGACAGCGAGCAAGGAGAAGGAAGCCTTGAGAGATTCCTAAAATAAAAATTGCTGCAGAACATTCGTAGATGCCCCAGTTCTTTCGTCTCATTGTAATGAGCATGGCACTCTGCGGCTTGTCAGTGAAGCTCAACGATAAAGGTTTCAGGGTCCGAAACATACAACGAACAGCTCGAACGTAACCGCGTTTAAGAGCATGCAGTCGGAGAGGTATCTAGAGGCAATTTCAAGATTATTACCATATACCTTGGTGGCTATGAAGAGCACAACTACTCCATAAAGGCCGTGTACAATATAGAAAAAAGAGAGAAAAAGGTGAGCAGCAAAGCAACAGATGATTTGGGAATGGCTAGAAAGAAGAGAAAACACAGCTCGAGGATCCAAGTGACAACAAACGCCACGCTAACTGTTAAGGAATGATCGGTAGGCTGAATGGCGGACATGGTGGACATGGTGAGTGAATATTTGGTGAAATCTAGATGACCTGGCCGTCAGGTCCGGGTGGGGAGGGGTAGACGTGGCGCAAAGAGCAGTTGTGGCCTTAGGTGCCTGACCAGATCACATGGCGAGACGAGGTCCATTGGCTGCAGCCGACCCAATCTGCCGGGTAATGAGCCTCATATTGTGTTGAGCGTGGACTGACGCAAGGGAATACGGCGTTTATCTTTACTTACCCTGGACTATTCTTATTTCTTTACCCTTCTTATGGGTATAAGACTGCAGACTACCCAACCTACTAGGAAGGGGCAAGCAAGCATCTTTTACCCTTCTTCAAAAGAATACAATTCATTGCTTCTACTTTACGCTTCTATGGAGCATAAATTGATCAGATGATATGTGATATCCAATTTCACTTACCATCTGCTGTGATGCTGTTGCTCTTCTTCTCTAAGTAACTCACCTACGACTTTGGGTGTGGTGTTGTTTTATGTCCCAGCAGAATATATAGAACGAAAAATGATTTGGGACTATATGTTTATATAAAACGGGCGCCGTTAATGTTCTTTGTCGCTCTGCTACATAGGCACGAATCAGTCACATACAGCACTCTCTAAGAAAGCCGTCGAACTTGCTGATCAGGGTTCACTGGCATAAGAGAAGGACCAACCTTATAACTACGGCGATGGTTGTTAAATCTTGCAGAAGATGGCAGATGAGTCGATGTGTTTCAGTGAACCTACCGAACGGGATCGGTTCATGTTAGGCAGCAGCGTGCTATCAACAACATGGCCACGTACAGCTTGTTGGTCAACGAAACAGGTGAGAGCAAAGGCTCGTCACAGCAAAGGTTGCACAGCCTTGCCATAGCCTGTTCATAACAACTGCGTCGCTCATTCGAATTCAAGCAAAGCCTCAGCTTTTCTTCCTCGAACCACCGACTAAGGCCAGAAGCAACGGGACTCTGCTACTATGGAGCTAGTATTGGTATGAGAAGCTGCGTTCATAAGACAACTTGGACAAGAGATCAGTCATTTATTCACAATAGCTTTTCTTTAACATCACCTCCTAACATGTCCCTTCATTTCCTCCTTAATTGCTCTTTTCTCACCATACCTCCTCAATTGTATCTGCCTCCGGCCCGTATCATTGGGACGATTGGCATGGCCCCCACAACCGCCGAGGACAGCAAGAAGTTCGATGCCTTGCCTGACTATTGCCCGCCTCCCAACGCTCTGCCCAGCAGACCTAACAGCCTCAAGGTGGACTGGAAGGGTCAGCCAATTGATCTCAGCAACGACCCACACGCTCACCTGCTTCACCCGGACGAGGTGACGTTGGCTGGCAACCTTCGTCTAGACTGCGCAACCTACCTCACCAGCAAGAGCCGCATTTTTGAGTGTCGCGTGTCGCCTGCAGTGCCTGCGCACAGGCAAGGAGTTCCGCAAATCTGATGCCCAGCAGGCGTGCAAAATCGACGTCAACAAGGCATCCAAGCTGTGGACTGCGTTCGACAAGGTGGGCTAGCTTGACGCCGCCTGTGTGAGGTGTTTTCTGTAAGAGAAGCGACAAAATCACCGCAGACTATGAGTTGCTCGAATAACAGCGTGTGTTTCAAGCCTGTCAAGACACATACCGATGAACTAAGCTCAGACAAATTATTGTGACGCGCCGTAGATGCTTATACTTGCCGCTGAACGAGGCTAAAGATGGTTTGGAGCGAGACAGTAAGGGTATAAGCGCGCGGACAAGGGCAGCGGCGCCGATGGAAGCCGACGGAACCCTAGGGATGGCATAAAGCCAGCAAGGGGCCGCGGGTATCCTCAGGTGTCAGCCCAGCCGCGATGTTGCTGCCACTATCTCAAGATGGAGGTGGTAAGACCAATAGAATTGCCCCGCTGACGATTGTCAGTTGCTTGCCACGACAGTGCAGCCTCGTGGTTCTAAGGCGATCAACATAAAGCTGGAAGCCTTATCGCGGACGTATCTGATCGATAGAGGGTATTAGAACGGGGAAACCGCTAGTGACGTTGACTAGCCCACAAATTGCTGTGGCTTCTTAGCTGATAATAGAAGTCGCAGCATTTAGCAGCTTTACAAAGACTGACATGATTCATTCAGTATTCAGGAAGTAATATGAAGTATCTTTATATCCCAGCATGTTGGCTAAGACGTTATGCAGACTGCTACAGTGTTGGAGCCTTCGGACCTTCAATGAGATGACCATCTTTTGAGTTTAGAGAAGGTCGGGAGCTCGGAGACTGCACATGTTACATTAGTCAGCTAGCATGGACGGCGAGGGATTCAATGGTTGGTGGCACGGGCCACTCGTGACGCGACCGTAATTACGCGAGCTGACATTGGTCGACCCCTGGATCAAAACGAACTCGATGGTGAACATGTAATGTTTGGCTCGGAATCACCTCAGCTTGTTCGACCCCTAAGCAGTGGTATCTTCGGGAGGTGAGGACGATTGACCCTAATCATACACTCTACACTACCTGCTGACCCCACTAGCCATCACATGTGCACTCCGTGCCCTCTGCCAGGGGCGGGTTTGTGGAAGTAACCTTATTCCATTCTGGGGAGAAAAGTTTCTCACAAAACTTACTCTGAGATGGAACAACAACATACGTCCGTATCAGTACATTTCACTAGTATTTGTATTCTGTATGGACATGCACCACGAGGACTATACTGGACAATTTGTTGTCGTCAATGGATCTCCTAAGCAATGTGGAAAAGCAGTACGCATTAATCTCGAAACCTTCAATGACAAGGAGGCTAGAAAGAAGTTCTGGGTCGCGAAGGTTATAAAAAAGGCGGCAAAGGATAGGTGGCTAGTCCGATGGATGTTTTGGCCGGAAGACATACCGGCCGGCACCAAATGCGATCACACATTGATTGGAGGACGACAGAGACGCCATCACCCCTTAGAATTGATCTATTCCGACCGAACGTTTGTATACCCAACCACACTCAGCGGCGAGCCTGATATAACTGACCTAGCAATAGTTCAGGAGATAGACGGGCAGACAATTTATGGTCCAATTGACGTGGTGGAAGGAAGCAATGGCCGTGTGCGCGATACTGGCCTATTCTGGCACGAGAAGTACGATTGCAATAAAAATACCTTGACGGTTCGTCATGACGCCCCATTGATGATGGAAAAAGCTGATCGTTGATCGTAGATCCCGTGGGTAAAAATCACCGACAACATCCTAGGCCACCAAACGCAAAAAGCGATACGAGAACGATGGGAAGCAGCAAGTAAAGCCAATCCCACCTCCACTGGGAAAAGGATGGCTGTGATACGACGGACTTGTTCGAGATATGCCCCTTGTGCTATCGTTTTGACTTCTGCAACCATGGAGTCTTTTTCGCGCCTGAATGGGTTGAACGTGCATCACATCCTCCACATCCTCGAGCAGACATCAAAACGCACTGCACCGGAGTCTGCGACTTATTGCCGCCAGATGTCCGTCAGCTCCAAAAGGTGGCGGGATTGGTCCCGGGAGGACGACAATATGGTCAGATTTTTCGTCCATTACTGGCCTAAAACTGAGGTTTCGATGCCTTGTTTCTTGTCTGGGCTGATGGACCGCTGCTGTGCAGATATTTGCCAGAAGCTCCAAGAAGACCACGGCATATTCGATTTGGTGAACGGGGCCGCATGTTCCGCAAGGGTCACCAAAACCTGCCAGAAAGCCTACGTTCACCGGCACGGTATAACAAAAGTCGTCACAAGCGACGAAAGCGATGGCTTCCAACGAATCAGCATAATCATCTTGTGAGACCAAAGTT
This sequence comes from Albifimbria verrucaria, assembly GCA_020081605.1. Classification (NCBI taxonomy): domain Eukaryota; kingdom Fungi; phylum Ascomycota; class Sordariomycetes; order Hypocreales; family Stachybotryaceae; genus Albifimbria; species Albifimbria verrucaria. Next base: position 55,128 of record JAHREC010000035.1, read on the forward strand.
ATGTTGTGCACATGAAGGGCAGTGCCTACCTAGCAATTGCCGCTGCGTCAAGGCCAAGGTTTTCTGTGAACCATCCTGTCATTGCCCCGAAAGCTGCGACTTCAGATTTTGGGGATGTGAATGCCACTCTAAGGACCGCCCTTGCTCGGACGGGACCTGTCTCTGCGTTAAACTTGCTCGAGAATGTGATCCGATGCTATGTACGCCTTGTGGCACAGCCGAAACGATACGATTGGGCGGTACGGTAAATGATGCTGCGAAGTGTCAGAATTGCTCACTCCAACGCGGTGTTGCCAAAAGCTTCTTGTCGCCAAGAGTACCATTGACGGAGCAGGGCGTGGTGTCTTCACCGATGATCGACATTGTTGAAAGGGACATTGTCGCGGAATTGAAAGGCGAGATTCTGGACAATGAAGAAGCCGAATATCGGAATCCAGATGATTCGCCATATTGTTTCGAAATCCTGCGTATGGCTGGCATCATCATCGACGCCCGCCTCTGCGGCAGTGAGATGGCGTTCTGCAATCATTCTGATACGCCCAATGTAAAAGCTCGCGTACTCCTTGTTGGGGGCGAGTATCGTGTCAAGATCCAAGCTATGCATGATATCAAGGCCGGATCGGAGCTGTTCCTCAACTATAATGATACTGATTCGACTACGCGATTATCAGACACTCCTCTTCACCACGAGCAAGCCTAAGGATTATAAATCATTTGATGAGGTTGATCAAGTAGGTCTATACATGCAACAATGCACAGGAGGTTCCAAGACGATGGACTTTCAGCAAAAGTGGCGTGACGCCGTTCGAAAGACCAAACCACCTGTCATGCCGGACATCATCACACGCTTTCTGGAAGCGAATAACCCAGATTCGAATGTGCTGCTAAGGCTGGTAGTGACCATCATGTATCTGCAGGGCCGTGGGGCAAGCCCCCATTTGGACATTCTCAAGTCGATTATGCCTGCTTGGGAACGTGCGCATGGCGAAGATGCAAGCGTCGACTCACTTGGTCACCATCCGCCTGCATCGCCGGTTTTGACCGAAACTGTTGAGGGCATTGGTCAGAATCAAGCCCCGGCTGTTATAGTCCCAGAAACATGGACGTCTGAGTGTATCTCTGCTGACTGTTCAGTTCTGCATGTTCCCGAGACTGTTGGAGTTCAAACGGTCGAAAATACCAAGTCCACCTTTTCGGAGCCATCAGCATTACGTACGCCGCTCTTGGAGGCCATTGGCGACGACCAGCTACCCATCAGCGTAGTCGATGATGGTTGCAGACTTTCAAGGATCGATGGCGGGGTGCAAAAGCCAATGGTTTCCCACACCTCCTCAGACGCTTGCAATTCAAACCCAGACCATACTGGTTCTACAAAACCGACAGAATATGCTTTGCTAGGCCAAGACATGCCAAGGAATTTGCATGAACGAGTACCAACCCCAGAGTTCAGTAGGTTTATTTTTCTCGATACACGACCGACTACTAACCGGGCCTCAAGAGCATGTTCAACCTTTGAAACCACACAACCGCTTAGTAGACCAAGAGACTGTGGCACAGCTACTGGCCCATCGCCACAGTTGCTGTGTATGTGGAAAACTTGTGCATGTCGTTTACATAATGGCACATCTAAGCGTACTTCATCCGGGAGTATATCGTGCAATATGTAGGTTTATGAAGATGGCTGTGAGGCGTGGGATATTCTGCGAAGAGCATGGCATATTCTGCCCACCGAGAAAGAGACTGAAAACTGGCCAAGGCACAGAGTATACTGGGAATAATGATGAGACCGGCGCGAAAGGTACCCAAAGGGATGAAGGGTCTATCACGAGCGCCAACACCATCAAAGCGTGTCCTGTATGCGGTCGCGAAGATCAAGGCGGCGACAAGGACTATGGACTACCTATAATGCTTCGTGCATCAACAAAACAGTGAAGCCCCGCCTCGACTACTACTCGAGCACCACTCAAAAGCAGGGCCCTTAGTGCTGCCGATATCACCATGCCGCTTGCTCCTTGTCGCAGCGAAGAAGAAGGCGGGCTGGGAGAAAAGTCGAGGTCATAGGGGCCTTGCCCGGTGCTGCGTCTTGGCCGCAATACGAACCTAGCGGTCCTCCCGTGGCGATGCACAGAATGTTACAGGCAAGGAGCTCAGCTGGTTCAGCTTCTGGTTCGATCGAACGCTTGACTTTAAGAAACAAGTGAAAAGGGGGCAGTTACAGGAGCTAGGGTTACAGGTTTGTCCCGTTGAAGCATAGCACTGAAGTTGAAAACAACTTTCTGCAAGGGTTGCTACCTTGAAAGGGTTTCTAACCTCCACCACCCCAGGCTTACAATTTGGTGTACTATACCCAGTATGGTAAGACAAAGGCACCGCGACGGGTCACGCTGGAGTGTGTTACATGGTCGAGGACGACATCCTCGGCCCTGGGATCCCAGTGAACGCGTCAAGAGAAATCACCTTCTCGCCAGAAGTGAGGTATGCGGAACTGCAAGCCGGTAACACATCTCCTGGCGCAGACAACATCACGTTCAAGCCTCTACGAGCATCCTGGCACGTCATCAGCAGTCACGCTTACCGGCTACGGCGTGCTGCACTCACAGCAGTGCGGCGCCCTACCTCGATGGCCAGCCTTGGATATGATCCCCACCCTCATCCACGATAACAGGAGGGCGCCAAAGGTTGACAGTCGAACTTTGCAAGCTCCGCGAGGAGTGCAAGGCTGTTCAAAGCGAGCATGATGTGCTGGAACGACAGCTCGACGAACAAGAATCCCTTTTGCCAAAGAAGAAGAGAAGTATCGTGGCATGGACTATATGACCAAGACTGTCATGAATGCTTCCCAGACTGTGGAAGACATCAAAGACTTGGAGAACCAGGTAGATTGAATCGTGTCTCAACAGACGTCTGGAGGCTCCACCAGATCCGCCGAAGAGGTTCATGAGCTTTAAGCTATCTTGTCCGAGCAGATGTGAGCACTCAGGGCTCACGCTTCGAAGCTGATGCTGGAAAGATAACGAATTAAGGACCAGCTCAACGCCTTGGAGGTTGAAAAGAGCGAGCCGAGAACCAGTATTAGCTGAGCCGCGGGTCAATTGGAAGAGGGAAAAGGCATACAAGCACAAATCCAGTCTTTGAAGGAAGATCTTGGCCACCGAAGAGAAATCATCTAACACACGGACAAGGAGCTCGATAAAGTCGACCTCTGATATCATGGAGGCTTGATCGGTTGGCGATGCTATCCTGGGCCATGATTGTGTGAAAGAGCGAACAATTATTAATGACCGGGACAACATCTGCCAAGTCTATCAGCGAAGTCAAGGAGATGATGGATAATGACATTCAGGAATACGTCGATCGAGGTGGTTCCTCGGACTTGGCCGCGAATGAGCGAGCAATAGCTGCGCTAGAAAAATTCATTGCAAGTCCCGAGAAAGAAGTTGAAGACCTCACGGTCCGGACTCGAGTGGAAACCTGCCGACGCAGCGTGACTCTGGTCACTATGAGTATGCCTTAACATTTCGTGGCACAGGATCCTGATCCCCACCAGGCCACTCTCAGAATTTTCAAGACCAGGAGAGCTGGCGTTTGGCCATCAAGTGAATATACCATCAACAAGTGAGATAGATCTGGTGCCGACATCAGCAACCACCGTCGCTTCTGACGCCATCCCATATGGCAATGGTCTCGCTCCTAGAATTTGGGCGGGAGATACCCGGTGAAGGCATGTGCCACCCTATGATGACGACAGCCACTGTAAGACTGATAGATGGTAATGCAGTGAACGCTTGCTGGGCCGCTACCAAGGAAGGTAAGCGCGCAAGAGGTTGGTGATCGCATGCATCGCGTGCCGATCGAAAAAGAGCAAATGGCATCCCGCCTATCCTCAATGTGCGCGGTGCAAGAAGCTCGACTTTCCCTGCAAGTTCAAGAATGTGTGAGCTGTCATCGTTGCATGGGTGGCGTGACCGAGAATACGAAGGCGTCGATGGACTTCGACAGACCCAGGGTTGGAAATAGTCGTTCGCCATCTAGAGTTCCAGCAGGCCTGGATAATACGCGAAAGCTAGACGAAACTTCCTGATCGAATAATGCGAGGCTCTGTACGAGCAGAGCGAATCTCCAACATCACCTAGACTCGCCCTTCATCAACCCCTGAAACAGGAACGAACAAACGACAAACTTTAGAAAATGGAGTTTCTCTCATTGAATATGTTAAGCCTCCAAAGGGTTTACAAAATCCACAGAGTCTTGTTCAACACTTCGGCACATAGAGAAACTTCGCATGTCACTAGATGCCGGGACTTCTATCATCGGTCAATTCACTAGCTAACTAATGTCATTAGTTTTCCTCTGGTTTTAATTGGGTCATTGGGTCAGATCTGTGTTCGACACATAAACGGAGACTTTTCACATTCAATGAGAGATGCCAAATGACGACCATCTGACTGCTGTTCTACGGTCGCCAGAGTAGTGCAATTCAACGGACACCCTTCATGACCCACCGTTGACTCGCCTAAGGAAGTGCTGAGTCGAGCCTGGCGGATGGTTCCCTATGTCGTGGACGCTCGATCGATTATCGCAGTCATATGATGGCTCTTTGGCTATGTTGGTAGCATCATCATTCCCACGTTCACTCCTGAAGAAGTTTTCAAGACTTGGTTGGCCAACACTGGTTACGAGACAAGTGTCCAGCAGAAGAAATGAGAGGCTTCCGTACTATTTGACTTCCTTGGAAGGGAAATGAGGACCTCTATCGAAGCCGTTGCCAACTGTCGCAGAGCATCCAGTTCCTGTCGCTGCGAAGAGCAACTCCAATGGTTGCTCCTCATCGAGAGAGGGGTATCAAGACATTGTACAATTAAGAGAAGCAGGCCGCCTTGATCCGCAACCCGGACCAAGTGTCTCGACACGGCTCATTTGCTCGTCTCGCGCACTCGATTTGTAGAATCACCGGTCATCCATTGAGTGATCAAGCTAGAATACTAGCAGCCGGTAGCTGCTACTCGCATCCGGCTCTGCAAGACTAATGAGCTGCTGCCAGACTACAAGCGACCGGCGCTGCTACCAAACACATTTAGCGAGGTTAGCGAAGACCGGGATCCTCTCCAGACTGCTTCCAAAGGGGCACCGCTGCAGAATTCCAGAACTGGCCCTGGGAGTTACCACCACCCACATTGGTCGTGTATTCCGATGGCTCCCAGATGAAGGAAGGTGCCGTCAGGTACGGATTCACCGTGCACTGCGGCGGCCGAGCAATCACTTAAGGCTCAGATTCCTTTGGCCAGCCAAGGTCTTGATGCAGAAGCGACTGGTGCCCTGGAAGGACTCATAGCAGCGCTAAGCATCCAAGACTGCTCAGAACAGACAATCATGGCCTGCCTCGACAATATTGCCGCGATCACCTGCCTCCGAGGCCAGCCCTCCGACTCTTCACAGGATGTTTTCATCGAGTTGCAGGCACTCGCCGCATCGCACCGCGTCACCAAGGTCCGCGGGATTCCCGGCCACGCCAAGATTCCCGGAAACGAAGAAGCAGATGCCCTGGCGAAAGCTGGATGCCTCATGCAAGTTCCTGCAGGTGCTCCTCAACACTGGCCCATCTTGCATCGAACCGCTAAACGGCGGGCAGAAGACGCTTTCAAAGCCTGGTGGGAAGAATATGAATCTGACAAGTACAAAGCAATCGAGCTCCCAGTCACGACCAAGAAGGTCGACGGCGAGATGAATCAACATAACCCTGCTCCCTTTGGTATCTCATAATCAGCTGTCAAAGGATTTCACCAATGATTTGCTTTTGCAATTTTGTGCACCACGAAAACTGCAGAAGGAAACTTGACTGGCGTGGTCAAACCCTCGAAACCAACGATAGCAGCATAGAAGACAGTACCTGGCCCTTCCTACGATACCTTCAATTAAAGAAATCACTGCAGCCTACAGCAGCCCATACCCTCTTCTCGTGCCAACATCATGCAGCGGCATTGTCTCCATAGTTGTCATGATTCCTCACCATCCGGCCTCCACAAACGCTCTCACACTCTCAACCCCTCGCCCACTGCTAAAACGATTCGCAGGATGGCTTGAAGCTTGATCACGTCCAGATTTCTTCCGAAGATCAAGTTACTTGGTGGATTACTGAAGCCATAGATTTCCGGCCCGACAAATCCCTCTAGTCCCTCAAAACCCACCGCCACTAAGACGTTGGGATAGACTTTCATCCAGTTGCTGACAAGCTCGCCAACTTCTGTCGCGCAGCTGTTCGCTTTGGCTTGGAAGACAATGCCTTTAACCTCATCTGAGCGAAACAAATACTCGATCTGAGGCAGATAAGCTCCCGCATGACAGGGAGTTATAACCACCGGAGGATACTCCTCGGGTAGAGTGTCAACATTTGTGTCAGGCCAGGGTCGCTTCGCTGGTGGCCTTCGATAGTACATAGGCTCACCATCCTTTACTATTCCCTCAGGCCCTCTCTCACTACCAAAAGCAGCGACAGAATGAGGATACAGCTTGGCCATGTGTGCAGCGTCCCATATGTGACCATCAATCACCGCTAGAGAGGGTCGATCCAGTGAATCCCCAGACAGGCACGTTTGAATCGTCTGTATGAAATTCATGGGCCCATCGGCACTGATGGAAGTGGCTGGGCGCATTGCCAGCAGAAAGTAGATAGGCACAAACGAGCGCAATAGCATATTGATAACGAATGCTATGTGGCTCACGGCGTCTGTGCCAGCGATGATAAGTACAACGTCGATTAAACCATGCCGTAGAACCTCCATTCGAATCAATTTGCACATATTGACGATGTCTTCAAGGGATATGTCAGGACTGCCTTTACGGAACAACTCTATGTCGGTGAAGTCCGCTACCTCTCGCATCGAAAGAACTCCATCCAATGCATCAGCCGCACTGGCACCGTATCCATGATACCTATCAGGGTTGGTCCGATTATAAGTTTCGGCAGTATAGGTGCCGCCTGTTGAGTACCGGAGTACGCGTGGCTTGGTACCGCAAGTTTGAAATTGAATAGCCGGCTGAACACGAGAAAGAAGTTCTTGAGCAGCGACAGTCGAAACGATGGATAGGGTGGCGAACAATACCACCAGTAAGCAGAATTTCATCGTGACAAGGTATATGTGAAAGAACTGTGTAGCATGCCTCTGAAATCAACGTCAAGTAAACATGCCGATGCATCTTCTCGGCCGATGTCGAGGTATGCATTACAAAGCATACATACCAACGGTCACAGTACAGCGGCAGTATTGCCACTCTAAGCCGTTCAAGACGTTTGATGGAATACGACGAATGGGCTAGGCGTGACGATGCCGCCCTAGAGATGGAACGAAGTCACCGACAATCAGCCGAGTTGCATATGAGGCTTGCTAAGATCAGGGAAAGAAACGGCCAGAACGGCCAATGCGGGCCCGTATGCTAACGCCACAGCTTGAACATATCGTTGGTCGGCCCCTGCAACAGGTGCGGTTGAGCTGCTACAGGGCTCATGCACACTCGCCTCACCTCACATGGGTTCACACTGCACCTCCGCCCCTGCGACGTGGGTGTGCGCTTCCGATGCACCATGCCTTGTCTTTCATGGATGACAGCCACAGGCTTCATGGATCTCTTTCATCGATCACGGCGTTGAACAAAGTTCAGTAGTCTGCTCTCGTCAGCCGCCAGCATATACTCATCTCCTGATTGCTTCCCTGATGATAAACTACACTCGTGATGGGGGTCAGAGCGATTGGTTACCCCAGCCCATTACGAACCAACACGGGCTGCCATCAAAAGCAATACCGGAGGTCAAGGCGGTGACAATACCAATGGACATGCAGGAGGGGCTGCATACTGTGACATGTAGCTAGGTATGAAGTAGGGAGGTGTCATGGGACGGACGGCTTCCCGGAGCCAATAACATACACACACACCACCACACCTAGAGTGCTGTGGTGGCGATCGGGCTGCCATCGGCCTCCCAGCAAATGGTTCAGCCCAAGACAGTGCATAACGCCGAGATTACCGCAGGCTTTGCTCCATGGACATGTCGATAGGAACAGGGAAAACCATCTCCACAAGAACTCAAAGGGTATGAGTGCTTCCAAACTGCAGCCAACAGAGAAACGGTCGACAAAGAGGATCTGGAACAGCAGTGGCTCTGTTTGAATTCCGAAAGAGGGAACCTTCGTTTCAATATCTATGCATGGAAGCTGCAGATGAAGAATGAAGCCAGTTGTTCTGCCATTGGAGTCTTGGAAACTGGACACGGCTGAGCAAAGAGTGAAGACGTGAGCCTGTTGAGGAGATCTGGGAAATGGGGCGGCTTACAGGAGTCCACAGGCTAACCACATTGAGCAAACCCCACCTCAGGGAAAGCATGGCAAGCATACCTGCATCCCCGTACAGGATGCAGATGGATCACTTCTAACTGGTCATTACCGATATGGTTAGTGCTACTGTCTCTTAGTGGCTGCAATGAAACGAATGAGCTGGGTCTCATCCGCTCCGGTGTGACAGTACGCACTTGCTAGACAGACACCACAGCAGGGGCCCTGATTGTAGATCGCCGACTCTTGCATGGTGCCCCACAGGTATTGCTGCCTGATACGGTTAGAATCTGAAAACCCCAAGTGGCTCACCACCCACCCTTGCCGCCGTCTTTATTTAGACCCCGGCGCCCTCCAGCTCGTTTTGGACTTTCCTTCTTTTAGTTTTGACGCTAGCATGGGGTCTGGCAAGACCTGATATGGTTAGCGTCAAAGTTGCAATGTCCCATCAGTTCGTCCAACTACCACAACCCTACAGAAACTGCCATACGCGACATCGTGGTCCGTGATTCACGCCTCAACCAGGGGTTTGAGAAGCCACATGCATGTCCCATGACGTCCAACTGTGGCAATATCCACCCGATGCACATCACCTGATAACCTGTCGGCTTCCCACACTTTTTAGGCAATTTTTTGGGCAACTGTGCCTCGACCCTCCCGCCAATTCAGCTGCACCATGATTCGCCTTGATACATTGCCTATTTTACGAGTGTTCCCGAGCTCCTCCTGTACTCCTTCCCCACCACCTCCTTCGTCGCCTTCTCATAGCGGTAACTCATTCCCTAGCCATCCCGACACCCCATTATGACGTCCTTCGCAATGCTGATAGAAACCCCTTCATTGGCAATGCCATAAGGGCTGGTTTTGCCATGGTTTCAGTAAGTGGTAGGCGGTATAAAAGAAGCTGCTGGCAGGTGATTGATGAGTTACAGGTCATCATGGATCATGCAAGAAAAACAGGAATGGGAATCAGTGCCCTATTCAATTCCAAGAGATCGAATGAGAGCGGAACCAGCTGCTCGGAAGAGGGGTAATTTCGTAGACTCAAGAGATAGTCAAACGTATGGCATCACGGCTGAGTCATGCTAGTAGTTGCGGCGAGCTGCGTCCCTCAACTTTCCTACTTTTTTGTCCGTTCTCTGCCTGCATCAGTTCCCTTCCTGTAACAGTGGTAGAGATGTGCCCCAACTGTGGGAGGCACAAACACCAACATTGAATCCTGTAGGGTAGTTTCATCACATATGAGCCAATAAACTGTTCAGAGCTTTGGGGATAAGTTTAGCTGTGATTGAGACGCATGCGGTCGCAGAACCAACCCTCAATCCTCCAATATTCGTAGATCCTGTGATTGTCAGCACCTATACTTACTGAATGCCTCATAAGGGTTCATAGAAAGCTTGTGGCCACTATCTTTCATGGTCGTAGAGATTCAGTCTTGAATGTTAGGTGCAAGAGTCTTGCATCACCGTTCCACTGAAATGAATGCGACGCGACAACGCCATGCCTCTCTCGATCGTTGGTGAGCTATGGATAGTCACGTCTGCAGCAAGAATATGTAGCCACGAGGTTTCCAATCGTGGTGGCTTTGGTGATGATGGCAATGCCAATTTGAAGATGAATGTACGCAAGTGCCGGATATATCTTAATGCAGTTTTTGACACACCGCCAGTGAATGTAAATATCATGCGAGACGAAGTGAGTGAGATCGCACCAAACCCCAGCTCGCGGACCCATCCTTGATCGATCGGCTGCGGCCAATAGGACCGCGCCTGTGGCAAGCCCCAAGAAGTTGAATGAAATCCCCAAGCTTCAATACGAGCCGCAAGGATACTACATATGTCGCTGCTGTCCTAAAAACCCCAGGAAGTTCGTAAAGGCTGAGGAGCTAAGGTAAGCCGTTTTCTTGAGGTCAATTAGTTCTGTCTTTTTCTGTGCAGTTTTGCCGTAGAGCGTTTGCCCTCTTAAGGATCGTGCAACTGATGGGGACCATTTATTCCAGTACACACGTATCTGAGCACCCACATGGGTGTTCGTGGTGCGACGCCCGCTTTCCGACTAAGGACGAGTCCTAGCGTCACGAGAACTCTGTGCATGTTCACCCCTATTCATGGTCATGCAACGTTATTATAGACCCTTGTCAGGTCTTGTATGATTCTGTAAACCGTCCTGGTGAGGTTGGTGTGTGCGGTTACTGTGGTAAACAGTTCGTACGGTCTGCCGGTGCCTTAGGAGACATTACCAAAGATGACCGTGAGGAGCGTATTAGTCATGTTCAGAAGGTTCATAACTTAGGCGAATGTGATTTAAAGAAGAAATTTTACCGAAGCGACTACTTCCGTCAACATCTCCGGAATAGTCATGCAGCCAAAAGACACAATTCGATCAAGAAGCTAGAAAACACTTACAGGGTGAAGGAAGACTCGGTATAGCATGTCAAGGAGCATGTGACAAGCTAGGCAATACTTCTCGTGGATGCGTCGGCCCAAAAATGCCATTCTCAATGATTTTGGAAAGTCCTGCTAAACCTGACTGTCTGATTCTCCTTTGCATGTCGTCGGTGAGATACCCATTACTGTCGAACCTTCTTTTCAAACAGTGATTATCTTGATCATAGCGGTCCTCTTCATCCTCCTCAACATGTCCCCTCTCCTGCAACTGAGTTTCGAGCTGTTCTCAACAGCCTCTAGTCTGACAAAAGTACTTCTCCACCCTCTATCACGACAACATTGCCAACTTGTAGTTGAAACACAGAGGTTACAAACTGTGATGAGCTCATGGGTGACTTGATTTCCCCTTAGGTAATTATCTTCCATCAAGGCAATCCTGGCCACTATTCCTCTTAGTCTGGGTATGACCGGCGAGAGTAACGGCAAAAAAGACAATAAAGTTGTCGGTAAAATCTTCGGTAAGGAAGCTTGGGGTTGAGCAAGGATTAGGCAAGAGGTGGGTTCGTATACTGTGATGTCTTTTGAGTACATACCTCGTAGCCGCTGAAACCATGTTCATCATGTCGACGCTTGCTACTTAGTAAATTCTCTCAGAGATTCCTTCTCTTAGAGTTTCGTTCTCTTATCAACTACAGTCTTGACCACAATGTGCCCTGTTGAGATCAATTAACAGGAAGTATGATAGCATATGGCAGGAAGTAAATGTTGCAGCCAATGAAGAGTTGTCTATATATGCCGTGACCTTTGAAGGGCGTATGTAGCCGTATCACCAATATAACGTTGTTAGTTTCGAAACTCTCTTCGGCTTTCAATAACCCTGATAAAGTAGGCGTTAGCCTAGCAGTGCCTGTTTCCCTTCCCTCCCTCTACCATCCCCATAAACAATTACCAAGCTGCCCCTCCCCTTCTCTGACGTGTTGGCCGCGCGAGTACGCTTCATCGCAACGCTTCTTCGGACTGTTTTCAGAGGAGTTCCTCGGCCATGATCCGTCCTAGACAGTTTTTACATCATGGAATGGGACTAATATAGTCGTCTCTGAGGTAATTAACCAGAAGTGCTCACGCCCGACGCCCTCGCCCTTCTTCATGTGAGGATGAGCATCAGACCCGACAAACTCCTTATCCATCCAATATATCGCAATGTATAAGGTGAAATGAAACGCCGGTCCAAGAACGAAGAATTAATGTAGAGTCAGAAGATCCCGCGTCCTAGTTCATTGCAACCCCTGTGTCAGTCCACACCAAAGTCAAACAACAAGATGAAGAGAAACCAGATTATAGCTTGAGTCGCCTTTGTTCCTTTCTCTTTCTTCTTTCTTTGCGTTCTTTATATTGGCACTCTCGTTTAGCAGCTACCAGGGCGTTGTTAGCATGTCACAGTAGCGGAGACCAATGATGATCAGACTTACCCCAATCTTGAGACTTGGCTTTGAGTTCCGGATCGACCCACGAGTAGCGGATAGCACGCTCAGGATACCTATGACCTAATCCTAAAGGCTCCATTGGCTTGTCCTGGTTATCATTGGCGCGATCCCCGGTGCTAGCCTTTCTCGGCTCGAGATCATCCTCGTTGTCGAATGTCAACCAACCCTCTGCGTCCCTCACGGGGATGCTAGGTTTTTCTTTTCTGGTATTGGCTTAGCTACGCTTTTCTTATCCGTCTTTAGGTGAGAAATATATTATGCCTCCACACATAACTACTACAACCAGGTGATGAAGATCTGTGACTCCAGGAGGCTATGTATGTACGAGGTAATCTCAACCGGAACGCAGGTCTGAACCATGTAACCCAAAAGGCGGAACTTGGTTAAACAAGATGAATGGCTAGAACTAGACTTGGATTTGTGGATGAGTGACATTATGACCTGGTTTCCACATATATTATTAGAAATACGTGTGTAAATCGCCCTTGCGACGATGTAGGTGGGGGTAATACGTCGGCTTAACCGCCAAAGTTCGTAACCATAAGGGTCCGACCCATTGTACGCCTTGGATCCACTACGGAGGCTGTACAAAGGCGGTACGGAGGCGGCAAGGAGGCGGTACGGCGCCGCAGCCCCGAAGAAGAAAGCAACATTTCCTTACGATTTGACGTCCGCTATCTTATATTGTTTTTCCATAATCATTGAACTTCTTCATCACGCACGTGTTATTGAGATTATGCCGCTCTTATACAACAGATGCCAAGACGTCAAGCTAAAACACTTCGAAGAAACTTTGACAAGTTCATTGTTCCGGACGATAGTGAACTCCGCCGTCGTATCATATGGAACATCAGGAACAAATCTCCTACCTACCTCTTATTCTACCTATTCCTCTTCCTCCCTCATTACTTGACATTTCAGTTAATTTTCAGGGTTGGCTGTTGGGTGGCTGTCAAACGTTGAAGCAGTGTTGACAGAGGCAGTGACCAGAGTGGTGTTAGACTTGATTACCTGAAAGGTGTGCTGATATGAGAACGCCACGCTTTGGCAAAGGTTAAGGATGACCGATTGAAGCCGTGTTAAGATAAATAATCTATATGAGATGGGTAGCCTCAACGCACCTCCAGCGACGATGGTGTTTCCGACATAAGCTATTGTTTCTTTCGATTGAGTTACCGGACAACGTAAACTCCACAAGCATCCAGCGTCTGACAGAATGATAGCTCTGTCGCCATCACGCGAGCGCGGCGTCCTCCCGTGTTGGTGTCGAACACGACTAGGTGGCCGTTCTCTCCTTCGAGCGCCCATGAGGCCCACTGCGATGATGTGAAACTGACCATGAAAGCGAAGAATCTACAGCCAGCCCACCTCCATGTGACCCCATCGATCCATATTAGTCTCATGTCAAGATAGGCCTCGACGCGTGTGGAGCCTTGCCTCATGCGGCTGCTCGTGGCTTCCTGTGTAAACGTACGTGAGATGCCTTTCTAGTTTGTCTCAAGAATAGGTTCTGAGCAAGCGCAAAGCTTTGCCCGATGCTGTAGGATAATATGGCGAGTTGACAATGTTCTCCTTCAGGAATTATCTGGTGTTTCTTTGTTAGCTGTGCCAACGCTCTGGCGCCGTGAACCGTCTGTGTTTCCCAACCATTGCTCAATACAATTCCATGGAGGGGCTGCACTAAATGTTTATGAGGTAGTGAACCATAGAAGAACAGCTTGGGGTTCGCATTTGAGGAAATCATCCTAGTTTAGGCCCTCTTGTCCAAATCCCTTGCACGATTGGCCGTATGGCGGCTCCTCTCCCATCGTGTGAAAGAAGGGCGGCGGGGTGCGGCCGACGATGGCTTCCACCATGGGGACATTTCCTTCAAGGGAGCTTGTGGGAGGTCTATTCGTCGGAACTTCAAAAGTATCATGCCTCTCACCTCGAACGACATGCCTTCTCAGGCCCCTGAATTGCTGTTTCGGAAGCTCCAAAATCTCACAATAAGGTCTCGACCATCTGTCCCGCTCGAGGTGTAAGTGAAGCATCTATAAAGCTCAAAACATGTATATTTATATACCAGCTTCCGTCCAGCTAGGTCTTCAGACTCGGTCCTTACACTTCAGCGATCCAAACCAACCACCTTAAATCAACCAACTTAAACCAACTTCCACTGTCTGTTCAGACAATGCAGACAGCGCAAGCTTGCACTGAGGTAAAAGCTTCCAGCTCCATTCCAAAATGAAAAGAATTTACAAAGTTCAGAATTCTCAAGCTACAGCTTATGCGCAGCAAGGAGATTCGACGATTTCTGAATATGTCATAGCCCATGCTACATGAATATATAGATTTGGTGCATAGAATGTGTCCATGGTAGATAGAGCCAGTAGCCGTATCTTAGGTGAGATGGTAAGTGACGCCTTATGGCACAATATTAAAAAAACAACCCAGTCCGATGCATCTTCATATCCTCAGCTGGCGATGCACCAGCTGACGAATGAAGGGAGGTCTCAGAACACTACACTCCAAAAAGCCAATCGACTAACGATCAACCAGAGTCGCAGCAATGATGTAGTCTAGGCGAAAAGGAGATGACAACATTCGATTTGACAAATCGAGTCAGTTGATGTCTAAAAGACGTGGCGCGCCTAGGCGTAACTAAAGGATTGTAATGAGGAATAGCACTGTTGACGATGTCTGAAACCTCCTTTTCCATCGCCCACTGATCGGTAGTCAATATCGGTCACGGGGTTCACAGACCACAGCAGAACACTGGGTATAGAAGAGTATGCAGAAGGGCAGCCACGCGATACTTTTTCTGGCTGATACAAGGGAAAGACCCATCTTCAAGGGATGTCTTGTCTTAGGTTTGAGAGGGAGTGACATCCAGAGACATTTGGTCAATATCACCAGTATACACTAGCTGAGCCCATACCCTCCAGTGCAGGATGCCGAGGTGAGCAAGGCGCGTGACCATGTCTTCGATGCCTCCCTCTTCCTGCGAATCGCGTAGTGAGGCGTCGCCTTCCCCGTCACGGCCCGACTGGCTGCTGGCCTGGACACGGTCACCCGTGGCGACAGAGAAGAGACCAACACCAGAGAGCGCCTTGAAGTCGCGAACCCGGTTGCCCAGCTTGACCATAAATCGGTTGTGGAAGTTCAGCTCCATTTCTTGGTAAATGGGCGAGGTGACGTCGCACAAGCTAGAAGTTAGCTTCTCCTCGAAGACAGGAGCATCTCCGATGGTGCGTTGGTGAATCGGAAGATCTGCAAAGCCACCGAGGAGGCCATGGACTCCCAGCGAGAAGATTGCCTCGATGCCGGGGAGCGGATTGCATCAGTGCTACCAGTAAGTTGTAGACGTTGCGGGCCTTAGCCTTGGACTCGCCATGATCAGGCGTCACGTATGATGGAAGCACCAGTGAAGATCTGGGAGAGGAGCACTGAGAGCCAGCAGGGCTGGATGCCAAGCTCGGGGGCAAGAAGTAGCAGGTGGTGTGTTAAAATCGAACTCTCCACTCGTGCTTGATGCATCGTCCTCGAGGTTGTGGTTACCAAACATGGGCAGAGTGTTGAAGCGTCCGATACGCTCCAGATCCACGTACATGCGCATGCAGATATCCAGGTTCACGGCGTCAATGACATCTGATCGTAACTTCATCATACGCTCCTCGTCAAATTGAAACGTGTCCGGCAGTCGCTTTTCGGCGTTTGAAGGCAGAATTAGCCGTGAGAGCGCCTCAAAGAATACACCCATCTCGCCAAGAGAATGCGAAGCATGGCCAACACTTCCCGAGTACCGGAGGTCGGCCTCTCGGTACCACTGCATAGCCGTGCTGATGTCCAGCTTGCGTGACTGAATCTTCTTGTAGAAAAACTTCTGCTCAAAGTGAGTGGTGCCCTCAATCAAGACGGGCCTCAGGCAGCGGATTTGGTGGTTGGCCACATCGAGCTTCATTGCCTCAAGCACACTCAGAAGACTGCGAATACCAGTGACGAGCATATCCATGTCGCCCTGGCGGTTGCCATTGCTGAGCTGGTTGTACATGGCTTCAATCCACTCATCACGCATAGGAGCGCAGTGAGACTTGAGAACGCGTGACAGCCATGAGGCGAGCTTCTCCAGATCTGCGATACCCTTGTGGAACTGTTGCATAAGGAGCTCCACATTAAGACCCTCGTCGAGGAACTGACGGTCGTCCTGGGGCACCAGGACCTGAATGATGTCCTTGACAGCCTTGAGAAGAGCAGGAAGAGTCCAGTCGTCGCTGTGTCCATGCTTTTCGTAAAAGCTAGGTCGGTCCGTCACAAACTCAATCAACTCTGCCTTCAGCGCGTTCCAGAACTGGTTGGCCCTCTCCTGCCTGCGTCGACCCTTCTCGCCCTCCAGGTTCGGTCTGAAGTGTAGCTCGGGGTCAAAGTTGATGTCGTGTCGGAGTTTGGGATTGTGAAGGATCTTGGACACATCGAGCTCACTTAGTGTGGCCCTTGTGACGGGTGGCTCAACGGGCCGGGCTTGAGGGGCTGAGAATGGCCCGTTGTGAAGTTCTGGAACAGTCTCGCTCGCAGATGTTGATGTTGCTGAGCCGTGTGATGGCTGTCGGGACAGAGGAGCGGGCCCAGAAGCTGCCGCCCTGGCTGCCGACTCGTATTGCCTCGGGGATTCTTGTGACGTCTGTGAAGTAGTATTGAGTTCTTCGTCGCCGTGGGTTGGCTCTTGGATTTGGACCTCGGTCTCCTGGCAGGATTCGCCTTCAGCAGCAGTTCGCGAGGTCGAGGTAGACGGACTTTGGGACCGCGGGATCGATCTTCCGTTACCTTGTTCGGATAACATCTTGTATGTTGTGACGGGGAAAATACAGACTGTATTCTTCTTATTTTTTCTTATTTTATTTTATGAATTTGATTTTTTTTCTTTTGGAGCAGGGAAGGGGACCACCCTACTCGCGGTTGAGCAAATGATGTGGCAATTGAGGGTGTTGTGAGAGTGTTTGACTTGGTGTTTTGCTGATGGTAAGGGGTGCTAAGAATCCCTGAGTAATATTGCACCAAAGATGTGGCGCGCGTGCGATGTGAGTAGATCCTTGCCGCTAGCCGGGGACATAGCTCCGTCATTCGTACCCCTTGGCGTTACAGTGATGGGCTACAGGCGGCAGGGGTCAACAAAGCTCGCTGCAGCGCAGACGAGGTGGGTAAATGACGCGAGGAGTTCAAAGATGCTTTCGCGGGCCGAAACATTCACCTAAGGATACTGAATTAATGTTGGTGGATCCGCGCGTACGATACATAATGAACCAGGATTCTAGTGTCGACGCCGCGTAGATCCACCCTGGCGCGCCCAATACTGATACCTGGCGATGTGTTCGTGATGCAGGGCTGAGTCCAC
The DNA here is from genome assembly GCA_020081605.1 of Albifimbria verrucaria. Classification (NCBI taxonomy): domain Eukaryota; kingdom Fungi; phylum Ascomycota; class Sordariomycetes; order Hypocreales; family Stachybotryaceae; genus Albifimbria; species Albifimbria verrucaria. The sequence goes on from JAHREC010000035.1 coordinate 72,694, forward strand.
CCCGCACGACCAGTCTACAAGCTGGGATGAATTTGTGTTTAGCGCATCCTTGGCACCCTTCTTAGAAAAACCAACAGCGGCTCTACTCACTTCGTCAGGCCCCTACTGAATATCTCCAACGTCCCACCATCCCTTTCTCGCTTGTTCTTGATCCAATCCATCAACAAGATTTCAACGCCGACAGCAACAATAACATCGTCACCATAAGCAGAACAAAAGCAGACAGCATCCCCGGCCCCTCGTAATGGCATTCGCTCTTTCATACGAGGAGCACGCTCCCGCACTACCTCGCATAATACGCCCCCAGGGCCGCCGACCAGTTTCGAGCACCCCCGACATGTCAATGGGTCGAAAGTATGCGCATACCTGGCTCTGGGAAACATCTAGACGCCCCTCCTGCTCTGCCGCTGCCGCAGTTTCCCTTAGGCAACCCGCCTCAACAAACACTAGCACCAACACCAACACCAACACCCCCGACGTGCCAAAGAGCTGCTGCGCCTTTGGTTCCTCCGGCAGCAACTACCTCCTGCCAAACCTAATCAGCGCAGGTATCCTCCTCATCGGCGTCGTTGTTGGTCTTTTGTTCCTCGAAGAAACGTTTGCGGTGGACAAGCGTCGCACAACCGCTTCATCCTTCGAGTCTCTTGGCCGCTTCACCGACACGTCCGTCCACTCAACCGTCTCTCTATTTCCGGGGACTTCCAGATATAGTGTAGAGCCTGGGGTATGTTGCTGGTTGACAGCATTGATGAAAGCAGCACACTGACGCGTATCAGATCGGTCGTCGGCAGCATCATCGGAGGCCACTCTACCCGCCCATGCATGCTCTATCCGCAGATATTCCCCAAGGGCAGCATCTGGGATAGCTACCCATACCTCCTGCCCAACCTAATCAGTGTAGGTATCCTCCTCATCGGCGTCGTTGTTGGTCTTCTGTTCCTCGAAGAAACGTTTGCGGTGGACAAGCGTCAGGAATACACATGGAGACAGGTGGTCGGTTACGTCTTCTCGGTGTTCTCCCGAACCGTCATCTCTCCAGAAGGCCAAAGGCTTCAGGACGGCAACTCTGGAGCCGACTATAGAACCAACTATGGAACCATAAATGCTCGGGACACCACAAGCCAGCCCCTAAAGATCTATCCGATGACAACATACGCGGTTGATTGTCGCCCCTGTTGGAACGTATAAACAGTTGTGCTTTCTTTGCATACTCGTGGCACAGCCATGACCAAGCTTGTGAATGATTTTCTTTTTCTTTACCCTCCACCCTTCTCTTATCTTGTCTCCTAAAACACTTATCTTACATCTGCTCACCCACTGGTCTCGCAGTCCAACAAGTTAAGCCCAAGGTCACAATATCTACAGGTGGGGAGTTTGATATTTACAGAGAATTCAACCCCCACCACGCGGTAATCGCTCGTCTTTTGACAACCCCCATCCCAAGTAAGGCTTCGTGGCCGCATTCAGCTCTTACTGACGCTGGTTCAATAGCCTCCACTTGTTCTAACAGCTCTTTTCGTAGGGACTTCAAAAGTATCATGCCTCTCACCTCGAACGACATGCCTTCTCAGGCCCCCAGATCATCGTTTCGGAAGCTCCAAAGTTTCACCATTGACTACGCACCATGCACCACCACTCACTACACCTCTGAGCGCAGTGGTTTGCGGGTCATCGTGGCCAACCGCCAGGGTCCCAAGGTCAATGGCTACTTCACTCTGGCCACCGAGATTTTTGATGACTCTGGTGCCCCGCATACCCTGGAGCACCTGATCTTCATGGGCTCCAAGAACTACCGTTACAAAGGCCTGCTGGACAAATTATCCTCCCGTGCCCATTCCAGATCCAATGCCTGGACTGCCACCGACCACACTGCTTATACTCTGGAGACGGCTGGTTGGGATGGTTTCGCTCAGATCCTCCCCGTCTACCTGGAGCATATTCTTCTCCCCACCATTACAGACGAGGCCATCATCACTGAGGTGTGGCACGTTGACGGTGAGGAAATGACGCCGGCGTTGTGTACTCGGAGATGCAGGATGTCCAGTCCTGCAGCGAAGAAATCATGGACCTCAAGGCCCGTCGTCTTCTCTACCCCGCCGACGTGGGTTTCCGCTATGAAACTGGCGGCATGACCGAGGCGCTGCGCGTCTTAACACCAGAACGTATCAGAGAATTCCACCGCGACATGTACCAGCCTCGCAACTTATGTTTGGTCATCGTTGGCGAGGTTAACGAGAACAACATGCTCCAGATCCTCGAAGAGTTCGAGGAGAGCATCAAGGACGATATCCCTCGCTCGACTCCCCTTTCAAGAGGTATGTATACCGATCGGTCTTGATTCTGCACTTGCTAAATAAATAGGCCTTGGCTTGACTCGGTCCAGCCTCCTCCCTTAAAGGAGAGTACTCTCACCGTGGCTGAATTTCCCGAAGAAGACGAATCGGTGGGTCAGATTCTTGTTGGTTTCTTTGGACCCAACTGCACCGACCTCATCGCCTGTTCTGCTCTCGATATCTTGCTGAAGTACCTGTGTGGCTCTTCGGTATCGATTTTGGAGAACACAATGGTCGAGAAGGAAGAGCTCGCCAGCTCCATCTCGTACTGGTGGGACTCACGACCAAACTCGGTCATTTGGCTGCGGCCTACCGGTGTCGCCACCGAAAAGCTCGAGTCTGTGGAGAAGAGACTCATTGAACTTTTGAAAGAAGTTGCATCCAAGCCCATTGACATGGAATACATGCGAGAGTGCATCCGCCGAAAGAAACGTCAGGTCAAGTTCCATGCCGAATCCTCCGAGTCCTTCTATGCCACAAACATCATCTCAGACTTCCTTTTCGGAAAGCATGATGGATCATCTCTCCGTGAGCTTGAGAGCTTGGGTGAATATGATGTCCTAGAGAAGTGGACGGACGAGGAGTGGCGAGCATTCCTGAGCAAGTGGATGGCCGACGCTCACCATGTTTCTGTCCTCGGAAAGCCCTCTCTCCAAATGGCCACAGATCTCAAGGCCGCTGAGGAGGCTCGTATCGCCAAACGCAAGGAAGAACTTGGCCCTGAGGGCTTGGCGAAGCTGGGTGAACGCCTGAAGGCCGCCAAGCTCAAGAACGATGAGCCCATTCCCAAAGAGCTCATTGAGCACTGGAAGGTTCCTGAAATTGAGTCTATTCACTTCATTGAGTCTGACACTGCTCGCACCGGCCAAGGCCGCAAGGTCGGCGTACCTGCAGGCAAGGCCCAGAAGTTTATCGACTCAGTACCCAAGACAGACGTTGAGCCTTTCTTCCAATTCGAAGACATCCCTTCCAACTTTGTGCACATCACCATTCATTTGGGAACATCCGGGGTTCCCAAGGACCTGAAGCCTTTGATGCCGATTTTCAGCGACAACTTCTTCAACACCCACATCATGCGGGACGGCAACCTCATCAACTTTGAGCAGGTTGTCATGGAGCTGGAGAAGGATACCATCAGCTATGGCCTCGGCGGAGCCGAAGTTCTGGGAGATCCGGACGGCATCATGATTCAGTTCCAGGTCGAGCCTGAGAAGTATGCTGCTGCAGTCAACTGGATCCGAACGATGATGTTTGACTCTGTCTTCGACCCTCAGCGACTCAAGACTGCTGTCTCCAAGGCCATGGCAGGTATTCCTGAATGCAAACGTGATGGACGTGCAATGGCCAGCGAAATCGACAGCGCCATCCATTTGAAGAACTCTTGTTTGACTTATGCTAAGCGGGTTCTCGTTCAAGCCGTGTACCTCAAGTGCCTCAAGAAACTGCTTGAGCACGAGCCGGAGAAGGTGGTGGGCTGGTGCAACGAGGTCCGAAACTCCCTGTTCAAGTTTGAGAACATACGTCTACTTGTCGCGACCAATCTGTCCACTTTGCCGGACCCAGTGGTGACATGGAAGCCACTGACCCAGCATCTGACCAAGACAGACGAGCTTATCAAGATCACCAAGCCATCAAGCCTGCTGAACGAGGAGGAGAGAGCCCCGGAAAGGCTGGCGTGACAATCGTCCCCATGACCACTCTGGATAGCTCTTACTCCATCAGCACGGCCAAGGGAATCACAGACCTCCGGGACAAGGCGTTGCCTGTACTCATGACCGTCATCAGTTACCTTCAGTCACCGGAAGGACCTCTGTGGAACGCTGTTCGTGGAACCGGATATGCTTATAGCTCGTACTTCTCACCAGATCTTGAGTCTGGTGCACTGTCTTACCATGTCTACCGCTCTCCAGATGCTTCCAAGGCCATCAATGCCTCACGAGAGATCGTCCGCAAGGTTGCCGAGGGCGAGATCGAGATTGACAAGCACTTGCTCGAGGAGGCATCGGCCAGATTATTCTGATGTTCGCCGAGGAGCAAGCTACAATGGAAACTGCGGCGCAGCAGAGACTTTGTCGTGCAGGTCATCAGGGATCTGCCCAAGGACTGGCCCAAGCAGATGATGGCGACCATCAGGAACGTCGACCCGGAGGAAATGAAGAGAATTACGAGGGAGATGATCATGCCTGTTTTTGCTCCAGGAACGAGCAACATCGTAGCCACATGCGGAGAATTGATAACAGAGGTGAGTATTGCTATTTCAGATTGGGCATATTGAAGAATGGTACAGAAAAAGACAATTAACATTCTCGCAGGGCATGGAGAGATCTTTCAAGGATATGGGATACAAGACGACTGTGAAGCAGCTCAGCGATTTCCACGACGACTTTGGTCTGAAAGCCGGCAGTGAGGGGAGGAAGGAGAGGAAGGAGGAAAAATTGGACTATGAGGGCTAGAGCTAGATAAGACCAGATTCGACATCTCGACTACAACCCCAACACTGAACCATATAAGAAGGCGAGTGACCCCAATGATATTGGGCACATAGACCACGAGGGTTCCGTCAGCGTGGCTAAGGTAGCCAGGAACGAAACGATGCGCTGTTCGTCAATGTGCACCTGGATAATACAGTGTGAAATGCAAAGACACTCATCAAATGCCCAATTGGCTGTTTATGAAGTTGATACATAATCAAGACTGCTAGTCCAAGCGGAGACTAGGAGCTGTTTAATCGATGGGTGCGTTGTACTTACTTCACTTCCAACGTCGTTTGCCACTTCTCCCAATCACTTGTGCAATTCATGGGGACAGCAGGACTTGCAGAGGTCATCGATGTGAGCTGTTGGTTTTAGTTTAGATTCGGCGTAGGCCACAACGACTAGGCTCGGATTGAGGTGTTGGAGCCATTTCAAGCAACGAACAGGTGCAAAAGTTCAGATTTGAAACCCATCCATCAAGAACAAGAGGTCCGCACAAGAACCATGAGAAGAATTGTGAGGATGGGGGCAACCAATTGTAGGAAAAGGACCCTGCGATCGTGCAATCTTTGCCATCAGCAAGAGATTCGGTGCGACAGGAAGGATCGGTGCAACTTATGCGTCAGCGGCGGCCTGCGCTGCCAGTACCCAAAGCATGGGCAAACTGCTCTCAGCCTGGAAGCATGCGGTCACTTATGTTGAGAGCCGTACCTTAAGCTTGGAGAGGATTCTACTCTGCCCATACGAGGCACTCCGACCTTGGCTTAGAAGCGTCATCGCAGGCAGCATCAACTAAACAAGGTCTTCGCTCTTCGTATCCTACTAACAGCATGGTATTTAACCAGTGGCATCAGCCATACCTACACGGCAGAATAATCCACCTCAGGCTTCGCAACCATCATTCAAACTGATCTATATCCTTGACGTGTCCGGTCGACGACTAGATCTGGAAGCACTCCAGTCGGCTAAATTGGGCAGGATGGAGGAATGAATCTTGAAGATGTCGAGACTTGAAATGAAGCGAAACTGCTCGATTGATGATCCTGTAAGACATATCAGCTGAAGCCCTTGATAATATTCTCTGCGCTTCTCTTCACGTCTATCAGAGCCCCAGATACACATTTTGCGCACCTGTTTATTGGCAAAAGCATGAGCAGGTACCAACTATAGGGTAGATACGCATAGGAACGATGACCACGGAGATGTTCGTGTTGTCAGGCACGAGGATCCTTGCCGTAGAAAGCAGAAAAGACAAGCTTACCGGCTTCATGCATTGCGTCTGTGCCCTCGCGTCCAGCCACATCCGAGCAAGATGGCGATCAGCGATGGAACAATACCCCCTTGCCTGTGGTGATTGTCAAATCACACGGCCTCACGACACGACCGCCACTGAAGACCTGACACAGGAGTGGAGGCTGAGAGGTCCAGGAGGCAGCAGTGCAGAGGACAAACGTGGTGCAGAGATCCGAGTGGTCAACTTGTAGACTTGCAGCAGGTGTGGCCTACAAACACTTTGACCAGGGGAACATAGCCCCTTGCCGTTCTCTTCTCTCCTCAATGCTTTATGTGGTACGTCCTTTCGAGAACAGGGTTGGCTGCAAAGGTTGGGCCATGCAAAGAAACAGCACAAACATCTCTAAACGAAGACCGGTCAAGACCAGGCACTGCTAGGCCAACGCCAAAGCATACGAGCGTTACTAACAGCCGAAGAAAGTTTCGAACGGCTGATTATTGCGCCACATACCGGTAATCTCGAATATCGAGCATAGAGTAAACTGCTTGGATGTTAACGCCGACGCTCCGGTTTTGGCCGCCGTTGCGTTTGCCGTTGCATTTGGCTGGAATACCAGCAGAATGGCAAATGCACGTCCACCTTAGTATAAAGACATGGGGTCTAGGAGCGTGTAAACCTCTATCCGCAAAGGCAGTCGGCCTCACCAGCCAAGCAGGGCAAGACCAAATCGCGGAGCAGGAAAGAATTACCCGTCAAGGCCCTTGTTGAAGAGGCAGGTCACAGCATACAGCATGCGAAGCGGCCGGGCGATGTTCCCCACCATGTGTGACGAGGCTCGGAGTGCTCGAAGGGAGGGGTGAGAGTAAACAAATAGCCCCAACTTATAGGCTTCGGCGGCAACCTTAACCTTGGCCGGCGATAAAAGGCAAATTGACAACTACCAGCACAGAGTCGCCATGAGGATTGGTTGACAGACCCCAGCACGATATGTCGTGCCCGCACCACTCAACATCTTCGCGGAAGCAACTAACAGAGAGCCCGGGGAGGGGAGGGGCAGGGCCAAGCCAGTCAAATGATCATGACCATGTCCTCTCCCCATCTTCGACTCTACCAGATGGGGGCTAGCCAGGATCTGTCATGCACAGGACCAACGGGCTGGCAAGTTCCCTGTCATTTTAGTCAAGTTTGGGCTTTCGTTGGTCTTTGAGGCTCTGCGGGTTGGGCTGAACATTACGGAGCAGTCCGTCGCCGATCGTATTACTGGTACGATCCGATATTCGAAAATCACCCACGCCGCGCTGTTGTCTAGTTGCTGCCTGAATCCTTGTGTTTTGCCCTTATCCTTGTTGCCTCTAACCCAACGCCTCCACCTGAGTAGGTTCGGAGATACCCGCCTAGCACACCGCACATAGATCTCAGCGTCGTATGCATTGCCGCGAATTCATGCCGTGAGTTTGTGCCGTGGCTTTGTGCCATGTTTCTGTGCAGTGTTTTGCTTTCTCTCTGGCTTTTGACTATAGGTATCTTCACCTGATACGAACAATACCTCAAGTCAGCTCTCAGTAGCTAGAAGAATCGACGAGTTGAACGACCTCAACGTTAGTTGTCCCCAAGGTGATTCTATCGAGTCGATAATCCTTGCCGCCGCCCTTTGTATCAATCATGTAAAACTCGGTGGTATCTCAGGGGACCAACAAGCAGTCTTATGTCTGTTGGCCGAGGCTCTTTGAGTGGCAGGCTTTGTCCTGCAGGCTTTGTTTGTGTTGTCATGCATATGCATCTGGTCTGCATCAATGCGAAGGCGGAACAGGGCTCAAACATAGATGCCTACATCGGATCGGGCTGCTGTTTGAATGTAGGCGCTGCGACGATTCCGTCGGTGGTATGCCGGTCATTCTGGTCCCTGGGGTTGGTATTTAGGGAAGGACTCCACTCGTGGAACTGGAGGCCCCTTAATATGAGATCGAATCCCATTTCTTTATCTCTCTAGTCGGCCTTCTGCCATTTTTCTTATGCTTCGTCTAACATCATCCATAAAACCACTGGGTGTCGATGACCGCCCGTATGTGTATTCAATTCCTCTTCACGCCATTGGTGCGGCTTTCACACAGCCTATTGAACGCAATCCATTCCGTTCGAAGACGAAGTAGCTTGAACATACCCTCTGCCCCTGGTCGGATAGTCAAGAATAATAAGCCGTTATCAAAATCTCAGAAGTGGCAGATATTCATTCTGTGTAGGCAGTCTATCCATTCCTAACCCGGTACAACGTGCTAACGCAACTCCACAAGGCTGTTGCCGCATATGTGAGCCGATCTCTTTCACGTCGATCTTTTCGTATTGTTTCCAAATGGTTAAAGACTTTGGCATTACCAAAGACCCTGAGCAAATCTTGACCTATATTGCTATGGTCACCTCGATATTTACCCTGTGCGAATTCTTCACGAGCACGCTATGGGGAACGTTGAGTGACAGAATCGGACGTAAGCCGGTCTTGATGATCGGGCTGGCTGGGACAATCATCAGCGTCCTGATCTTCGGCTTCGCGCAAAATCTCACAACTGCCCTAGTGGCGCGGGCCTTAGGCGGTCTTCTCAACGGGTAGGCAAAGCACCACGAGCCTCTCTCTCACTTCTGAAGAGCTGACGATACCCTTTCACAGGAATGGCGGCGTCATAACCACGGCTGCGATCGAGTTGGTCGAATCCAAGGAGGACCAAGATGAGCAGAGACAGGCTACGACGAAGACCAACGAGAACGCAACTCGTGTATCGGCCATTGTGCAATTGATGTGGAGCATGGGGTATGTTGCTGGATGATGGCATTGATGAAAGCAGCGCATTGACGCGTATCAGGTCGACCATCGGTCACATCATCGGAGGCTACTGTGCGCGCCCATGCATACTCTATCCGAAGATATTCCCCAAGGGCAGCATTTGGGATACCTACCCATACCTCCTACCCAACCTAATCAGCGCAGGCATCCTCCTCATCGGCATCGTAGTTGGTCTTATGTTCCTCGAGGAAACGCTTGAGGTGGACAAGCGTCAGGAATACACATGGAGACAAGCGGTTGGTTACGTCTTCTCGCTGTTCTCCCGAACCGTCATCTCTCCAGAAGGCCAAAGGCTTCAGGGCGGCAACCCCGGAGCCAACTACAGAACCAACCATGGAACCAACTATGGAACCAACTATGGAACCAACTATGGAACCAACTATGGAACCGTGGACGCTCGGGACACCGCAGGCCAGCCCCACAAGAAATTTACCCGACAACTGCGAAGACAACTGCAGCTCATGATCGCTTCCGTTGGAATCTTGGCATTGTACGTACTAGTATCGATGATCCCAGTCTAGTTTACCCCGTTAATGCCATGCAGCCATAATATGACTTTTGACCAGCTGTTCCCTGCGTTTTTGAGCGCCAGCGCTCCAGAGAAGCCTATCCGTGAGCTTCCTTTTCGATTTGTAGATGGCTTTGGATTTGCGACGGATACAATCGGCACCATCATGTCGTCCCAAGGAGTCATCTCCCTCTTCTGCGGCTACGTTGTACTTTGCTGTAACCTACTTAAACATAGACCCTTACGCCTGCTCCGGATCATCGCCGCCTTTTACATCCCTCTCTACGTCGTCACCCCTATCTGGTACTCTTGCCACGTAAGATACAGATGGTGGGCATCTTCGTTGTGGGTTCTTGGAGGGCTGTTTTGATCGCTATGGCGCAACCTTGCCATAACACCCTGATCAACAACTTGCTGGCGGATGGTGATAATCTCGGAAAGATCAACGGGTCCGCAGCGGCGACAGCAAGCCTGAGTCGAACATTCGGCCCTATTGTATCGGGCTTCCTTAACTCGACGGGCTTGAAAATCGGTTATTCAGTGTTGCCATGGTGGTTCAGCGGCTTCGTTGCATCCTTGGGAGCGCTCATCAGCCTTGGGATCAGTGAAAGCATACCTCAGGCTGCCGATGACGAAGAAGCGAATATGTGATCAGGTCGGGGCTCTTGAGCAGACATTTGAACGCACAGTTATTGTGGGTTCGGCTATTACACATTTGTCAAGTATACCATGGACTGGCTCAAGATCTGGAAATGTGGACTCCATGGGGAGATCATGATGAGCAGGAGCCTCAGTTGCGAGGTATGGTAAACGTCAAACGCCAATAGGGTAGAGTTGCTCTATGTAAAGCTGCTTACGTATAAAAATATTGTTGCCGTGGTGGGCATGATGTTCGCAATGGCTCGTTTATAAACCCACACTCCGTTAACGGTCTTTAAAGCCAGTGACGTACACGCTCCTACTACATTTTAGTAGGACCAGATCCAACCGACTCAGTGGAGTCTGCTATCAAGGATCATGGGTCATGGGTCGTGAATCATGGATTATGGGTTGTGAATCATGGATCGTGGGCCGCCTCTATCAACTCTCAAGACAGATATACCGATATAAAGGAAAGTGGCGAGGAGGTGGATGCGATATGACGGGCATTGCTGCCTTGTTCACGATTAGGTCTGTTTCGCAACTCGGGGCAGCCATTCGTGGTTTGGCTGCTCCAAGTGTCATACATCTAATCGACCAGATGAATTGGTATAGCCGTCAACTCCTGGCGGCCTAGGGATATGGGCTTTGTTCTGCAATGGGCGTCTTTTCTGCTTGCATTTGCACAATACCTAGGATAAAGAGATCATGTTGGCTCACCTCATCACGCCTATTTCATCCCAGTTACTGTCCTTATCACAAATTGGGCGGGCGGTCCAGCTTTCTACACGAATCTTATTCGCTACTAAGCTGAGTCTATACGAATTGTCTCCATGGCACGAGACAGAGGAGCTTCAACACCCGGGTCTTCTTTCCCAACACCCGTCGTAGAGTACAGCTGCAAAACAACCAGTAGCGACAAGAAATCACTGCGAGTCTACTGCAGGGGCGGCGGTCCCGGTTCATAATCCAGTTGACAATATACCGGCTCCGCCGACCCTGATGCCGCTCACGTTCGGAACACTTAGTGTCAAGTCAACGTTGTTTCAACGGGCACCGCCCCATGGCGATAGGTATACGCAGCTGTGGAACAGCAACCTGCCTTATGTTCTGGCCAACATTGATGATCGACAGCCGCTCAGAAACTGAAAATGCCTGCTGGGGACAGAGGGATCAAAGGAGTGTAAGCGAAGTACCTATTGCTCATTCCACTCCTCCACGACAAGTCTCAGTTGGTTCTCCAGGCACACAAGCTAGTCAATGCCTTCCGCCCCTGGGTTAGGATCCGCAAGCACCCTTTCAAATAGGCTCCCCACATCCACGAGTATTGATTGCAGGATTTCTTTGGGCGCACGGCGCAAGTCATCGTCTGTCTCACAGGTAAACCCTATCCACTGAGGAGCCCACACCAGGCCAGAGCCTATTCTTGCTATCCCACAAACAGGAAGGTCCTCCACGTGCTCTTCAATGTCAAACCTGCTGACTGGTCAATGAAACTGACTGGAGATACAGCCATTGAGCCAGACCGCAAGGAAACCCACCTTGTCCAGCCTTTGGCGCTTCGATGGCTCTTACGCGTTGTGGCTACCAGGCAGCCAAAAAGTCCCTATATGTGATTAATGCGCAGGACCTTGGTGAAGAACTGACGGCTGAGGCGAGCTGGGGAAGATGAGGGTAGAATTGAGGTTTAAGATTGAGGCCACCTGCACTGAGGCTTCTATGCCAGACGAAAGGAGCAATTACATAACGAAGGGATGGCGGCTTTTATATGAATGTTGTCGTTGGGAGATCGGAGGGAAGATGGGATGAAACACAGCCCGGCACAAGGCATACTGCGAGGCAAAGGAGGCTAGTTATCGCATGACTTGGAATTGTAAGGTAGCAACAGCTGTATAGTCGCAGAGATGCGATGTGGCGCATTGGACGCCTCCAGCGCCTGCCAACGAAAGAACGGTCTAGTCATCAGAGCGACGAGTTCCCGTCCAGGCGCACCACACAGGCGCACCACGACACCGGCAGTGCACGCTCGTTAACCACCTGCTGGGTTACATTGTTTCTCTTCAATACACTGATCCTCGGGTTTTCGCAATGGTCAAGCCTAGGCACTTGATATCTCTTCGTGGCCGCAGTTGGTTATCTTCTGCCTAGGCCAACACTGAAGGCTCGCCCCGAAGAGGGAGCAGAGGCCCGGCAAGAATAACCTGAAGATTGACCTGAGGCTCTCTGGTGGTAGCCTACAATGCCAACGCAGGCAATGTCGAAGGAGCAAAGGCACAAATGCAACGTCATGCAGCGCCTGGAGACAAGCTCATTCGTGGCCTTCAGTCTCAGAGCAAACCGAATGATAAGGGAATGAAAGATTGTAGCATTCCGTCAGCCCTCTCGTCTTGGCCACTATTTTCCAGCCGTCCAGCTGTCCAGTCACCATTGATAACCATCTCAGATACAGTTGGCAGTGCGCCATGCGGCTGTGCGGCTGTGCGGCTGGGGTGCAACACATAAAGCACTTCTAGGGCGAACTGCCAAAAGCCTACACTTCTCTCCGATGGTAGAGCACATGGTTCGCCTGTCGTGTGCATGGGAAGGCAGCAGCATGACAGCTTTCCAACTTATATCCACTTCACAAATGACCCATGGGTGGATTGAGCCAAGTGAATGCGGACAGTCTCTATGACTGGTACCAGTGGCAGAGCAGGTGGGTACGCCGAGGGCGTAGGCAACGCTCATAACACACTATCGCTCACCTTTCGGGGCATCTCATGATCACATCGCCATAGCTGTCCGTTGGGGTCAGCCCACCGTTAGATGAACGAATGACCTCATACAGGCAGCCTTCAGATCCGTCACCCCTTTGATGGCTGATCCCTCCCGCAATCTGCTATATAGGCTGCGACAGTGGTAGCAAGCCCTCGTCATGTCCAAGGGCATCATTTGATCAGCAAGCTGTTCTTCGGGGTGTCTGGACACGAATTAGCAAAGTATTGAAGCCTACGCGGCCCTACGCCTAGACTACGGACGCAGTAGTAGGAACGGTAGTAGGAACAATTGCTCCTCTTGACCTAAACAAGTGACGAATGAGGAAAGTTTGATTTACAGAGTAGGTTAGAACTTCGTTTTACGGCCGAAGACGTCATTTATTCACGGCACGTCTCGATAGTATACATATGGCAAACCATGACCATGGGCCTTACGGCAGAAACCACCAAAAGTAAAAGCCATCGACTTCCATGCCTCTTCTCCTGCATCATCGTTGTTTCCGGTGATATCACTATGCGAGATGGTGGTCAACGCCGGGACAAGCATTCCCGATCACTACAGCTGGCAAAGCATATAACCGCACAGAAAGGCTGCCGCTCGATGCATCGTATCCCCTTTGTTATATCGAATACCAGACATAAGTGAGTTGCATTCCAACCTGACTAGTCTCATAAGCTCAACTCTCCTTCGTGCTTCCCATCCTCGAAGCGGTCATATTCAATTGCTTCCAAGTGTACTCTTCAGGTTGTCCCAGAATCTTGCGCATGCTATGTTGTCACTGCTGTCGCCCCCAGAGATACGTTGGAAATAGTTGATTATGGCAGACTCATCTCGCTACATGATGTCGGAGCGTAGGTATGCCTCTGTCTTCCTGCGTATACAAAGCAGCCCATGACCAAGCGTGTCTATGACCTGGCCTGACGATCCAGGCCTGCCACCGGGCTTTCGGGCGCGGGATCAAGCGTCACCAAAGCAGCCATGGGAGGGAAGACAAGAGTCGATTATAACCTACTAGAAACACATCGAAGTACAACTGCGGACCTTGTTTAGGTGGCAACTTTGTCAATGATGTCGGCAGGCACGGCGTAGAATGCGATGGCGATGATAACGTAGAGACCGAGAAGCATGGCGCCTTCGAGATAGTTGGACTGGCCATCCTGGAGGGTTTAAGTGACAACCAGGACGGAAACGGCAAACGCGACGGTTTCAACTGAAGACAAGGTTGGTATAAATCAGCGTACCCCAGTAGACCAAACCCCGACTTACACGTTTGGAAATGGAGAGTCATACCTTGTCCGATGATCCAGCCGACAATGACAAGAAAAGGAGTCATGAACAGGGCAATCTGGATGCTGGAGCCGATGGCGACGCCCATGGCAAGGTCCATCTTGTTGCGCAGGGCAACTACAACAGCGGTGACGTGCTCAGCCGCATTGCCGACAATGGGAATGAGAATCAGTCCGATGAAGGTTTTACTGACATGTATGGTCTCGACAATATCCTCGATACTACCAACGAGATATTCGGCGCAGATGGCGACCAGAACAGTAGCGACAACAAGGACGACACCGGCGGCGACAGGGCCCAGGGTTGGCTGCTCGGCTTCGTGTTCTGCACCGCCGTTGTTTTGGCTCTCAGGCTCGAAGAGGTTGCTGTGGGTTCGAAGTTGGAAAACGAGGTATAGGACGTAGAGCAGCAGCAGAATGATGGCGGTACCACGCGACAGAACAAGCACACTGCTGGTCTTCTTGTCGTTGTCAGACCTAGATTGGCCAAGGACAGCGTAGAGCTGCTAGCACGTTAGCGCATCGGTTCACGATGAAGGTCTAACAGTATCAACTTACAGCAGCAGGGAGAACTAGGGACGCAGAAGACAGAGTCATCAAGGAACAAGTGGTTTGTGCTGTACCAAAAGAGAATCTCTGCTCGGTTCCCTGGCCATTGCGTCCGCGATGAACCAAGCCTCCGAGAAAGAAGCACATTCCCATGACAAGCAGGAGATTGGATAGAATAGAACCCAGCATAGAAGACTGCATGACTCGATCTGACCGTCCCTGAGCGCGATAACACTGACCTGGGCATGGTTAGCATCGACGCTGAAAAGAAGAGACAAGATTGATCACATACAATCAGCTCGACGGCATTACCAAATGTTGCGTTCATCAATCCACCCAGCGTCTCACCAAGCTTAATGGCAAGCTCCTCGGTCGCAAACGACAAAACAGCGGCGAGAGGGATAATGGCCAAGAAGTTGATGGTGAAAACAGCAGTAGAGCTCCATCCGAGATGGCCGGCGATGATGCCGATGGGCACCATGATGAGAAGGAAGTTCACATAGTCTATGTAGCTGTTGGCATCACCGTCATGTTGTGGATCGAGAGGACGAGGATGGGGATAGGCCTACTGCTCAAGACCGTCACCTTGATGACGTGGAGGACATAGGCGAGGCTCCGAACAACGCGGTTCTCGCTGTCTATGCCGGGCGTGTACTTGGTGTTGAAAAATAAGCCAAAGAAGCCAAAGAAGCCAAAGAAGCCGCTCGACCGGTGGTGATCGTTGCCGTCATCGTGCCCCGACGGGGCCGGCCCGCCATTGATCAAGGGAGTGCGCTCACTGGCGTCGCTGGAAGATTTGTTACCCATTAGGCGTCTGATTTTTCGAGCAAACCGTAGGGGAGCTGTGGTCGTAGTAGTAAGTTGGTTAGCATCGTAGCCAGCGTCAACCTTGAACAGAGCGCATGACGATCAGTTCGCGATGCGAAACACGAAGGGCAGGGAAACGACAAGACAGGTGCTCACAGATACAGAACCGACACTGCCAATTGAGCTGGTCTTACTGGCAGTCCAGAAAGGAGTAGAATCCAACAGGTCCAACAGTCACGTTGCCCTATGCGCACCGAAATCGTACAGAGACGTCGCCGAGTAGAGAAGACAACAAATGAGGCCAATGGAGGATCTCTGAGTAATTGTAGGATGACAGAAAGGGAGTTATGTTTCCAATGAAAATGGTTGGCAAGGGGGACCAACAGCGCCCTACGCACAGGACAAGTCATCAGAGTGGACTAGCGTGTTGCAGGGTTCCAAGCCACCACCAATGTCTGCTCCAGGTGTTGCGCAGGTTTGGTGGGTGAATTACTTCACATAACAGCACGATTTAGACATACATAGTAGATATTTGACAGGGGCGACCAGAGAGCTGTCGAGGCAACAGTCAGGCTCACCATAGGTTATGGCCTCTTGGCCTCCACATCCGCTTGGACGGCGGGGGCAACCGGTCGAAGTAGAGAGGAAAGGCGCCTCACAGAGACCGAGGGACAGGCTCGATCACTGTCTCGATGCCAGTGTGATCGCTCATGAACCGATGCCACAGATTGACATTTGTCCAACTGCTGGAGGCTTGTCTAACTGCTGGAGGCTTGCCCAATTAACTGGAGTCTTACCACATTCAATGAGATAGCGGAACCGGTTGTGAGTCTCTTGAGTCTAGCTCACGTCGCAACCGTTGAAGAAACAAAATGCGACCCGAGCAGGCGCCCACTACAACGTGAACATGCGTAGTGACGATGACCATCCAGCCATTCAGCTTGCCAGGCACCGGGGTCATCGCAACAGAGATCAGAAAAGTATGACCTTGGACACCCATGCCTTCCGCATGTTCGTCATCGTGTCCGGTAATGACAATGTCCGAGATGATGATCAGCGTCGAGACAAGCGTTCCCTTACCGCTGCGGCTGGCAAATGCATAGCTTCACATAAAGGTTGCCACCCCCAGGTTGACAGGGAGAGTGCCACGGAACTGCGATGGAGACATCCGAGTGGTCGACTGGGAGCAGGTATGTCGTATCGAAACCAAGGGACATGGCTAATTTCTTTCTTTTCCTTCTCTCTTGTTCTCTCTTCTCTCGGTAGTCCTTCATGCAACGCAGCTATGGGGGTGGCGAAGAGGGGAGAGGGGAGCTGAGGCTGGCTGCAGAAGGCCTACCATGCTGAGGAAAATCAAAGGAGACCGGTCAAAAGCAGACGCTGTTGGCTCAGCGGCCCTCAAGAAGTGTGTGAAACCTTGCTTGGCGGGTTAAAAAAAAAAAAAAAAAAAGAAGAAGAAGAAAAAAAGAAAGAAAGAATATAGGAGATATCTCAAAATACAAGTAACTACAATACCGCCCTTTAAGCATTTCATGTAGCAAATTTTTCGCTTCACATCCGTCAACGCAGATGTTCTCATCGTAGGCTTGTTGTGTGTCTGCGAAAATCAGCGGAGAAGCAAGGCAAAAAAAGGACAAGGGCTGTGGGAGATTAAACCGTTCTAACCAGAGTGGGCAAATCGCCACACACACCCAGACGATCAAGCCTCCTCCTTGTCTTTCTTCGACCACCCATGTCAACAAACCAACTGTCTGTGGACCTGCAGGTCTAATTAGTGCCTCAAGGGCCTGCAGGTGAGGTGAACGTGGGGAGGGCCGGCCAGATCGTGGGAGCCGAGACCGTGCCACGGCCGGGGTCCTTGCTGATGATGCAGATGCGCCCATGTCACACACGACGATTCTCAATGGCACACTGACACCTATGATTCATTCCCCACACCCACCACTACCATCCCCCTGCCTGTCCCTGTCGTCCACTCGTTTTGAGATGTGATTCCGTTTTCGGCCATGGGCCACGATTCTGCGCGCTTAGCCGCTTTCCCATTTCATCAGCCACGTTTCCATGCTCAGCCACTGCTTGATGTATTTTCCATATGCTCAGCCACTACTTAGGAGCAACTTGAAAGATGTAGGGTAGTTGCACTGAAGGGAAATTTATTATATAACATGGTCGCCTCCGTTTGAAAGATTGCTTCAAGTCATCAGTATGCTACCCAATCTTGAACGAGATATCCCCTCGAGAAACTGCCATTGCGTTGAAAAGGTGGGCAAAAATAACTTGGCGCGATCGCCAGTGGCGGTTTCACTCGGCCGGCATCCCATCCCAACGTCGGCAGTAATCACATCAACATTGGGGTGGCAGATGTGGCCCAGTTTCCGAAATACGTGCCAATTGTTCTTGACCAACACACATAACCTGCACAGATGGCTATTTTTGAAGCTTAAAAGTTGTCAACCAACTCATCTCTTATCTCTGAATCACAAAAGTCCATCTATGTTGTCCATAACTATGAAATGCCTCGCTGCCTCGCTGCCACCGGGCCTCATATTGTCAATATCATCAGGCCCTTTTAAGATCATACACTTTTTGTTCTCAGTCTCAGCGCATTACGGTTACATCACATCTTCATCTCATTGAATGTGAGAAGGCTACGACACCGTACCGGTCTCTACAACGTCCCAGTTAACATCTCGATGCATTCAGTAGCTTGGTATCGTTGTATCGATGGCAGATGTGCCATGTAGATATTCGTCAAGTAACTAAAGACTGAGACTTCTATTATCGGCCAATTCACCAGCTAACCAATGTCATTAGTTTTTCTTGGTAAACTTACCATCCTCTATCTGCCTACACGATAACAAACAACAAGCAATACGTAACAGAAGATCCAGACAAAGTTGTAATCGGCTTTGGCATGTTCGTGTCGCCTGCAGCACCAAGGTTTGAGGTGGTTATGCCAATGAATCTGTTAGAACCTGGTCAGCCAGAGTCCATTCGCGATTGGAAGTTATGGTTAAATGCTGAGAGCGATAGCAGTAGGAGCACCACGCGCGCCAGCCAGGCCAGCAAAGAGCTCAAGGAATTCTTACAAAATAATAAAAATTGATTGGCAACTGCCACCGTATCGGTTGCGGACTCTCGTTTCGTCCGGTTCCGGGGCGCTCCTGTGGGTTTGCTTACTGTCGCCTTTGCCGGACGACGAGGATTTGTTGCACCCTTGGCCAGGTCGGAGAGCCTTAGACCCTATGGATTTGGGATACCATGCTTGTACATCGCGACAAAATTGCGTGGCCAAGCTATGAAGCTTACTGTAAGGTAGGTTAGAAGCCCAAGGTTGAATCTGGCAAGACACCCGGTTCCATGACCCACCGAAGGCGATTGTTCAACCTGTCCAACATCTCGGTTTTCCTCTCACAAAATCTGTGTGGGTAAATAGCCCAAGCATTACTTGGCCATATGGCTCGCATTTTGCAGAGGAACCGCTTGGCCAATTTGCGGGATTCGCTACCAGCCGAATTAGAGAGCGCACGGTAACTCAGCCAGGGTCAAACTGGCAAGTCTCTCGGTTTCATGACTCACCGAAGGCGGGTGAATTCGGCCTCTATTCCGCCAATGATCGTAAAGTCTCCTTTGCAGCCCTCCTCGATCTGTTTCTGAGCCGATATTGGATAGCAAAGCTTTTGGAAGGACTTATTGAAGACGGCTAATCGCTTCGTGACGATCGAAATAAGACATTTTCCTCGAATAGTCAGTAGCTCGATCGACGAACCATCTGGCTGGGAGGCGCATGGGCTTAAGGTGTGAGCCTTGACGCGCATGGCGGTGGTTTAGGTTGAACCAACGATGCGAGAGTGCGGGTTGAACGTCCTAGTAATGTTCGGATACAAAGACCAGCATACAAAGGTGACTAGTATGGTATGTCGAGACTTGTGAGGGATTAAGTGATAGAACCCCGGTAGTAGCTTGAGGTAGTTCCTGATGACTGAGTCGTGCTACAATAGATTGTAACTAGGCCAAGCAGGTTTAGAGCCGGGAGTTCCAGCCAGAAGTAGCTCGAGAGTTGCAAGTATGGTGGCAATGAAGTGAGCCAATATGTCCACAAGCCCGGAGAGACAAGAGCGGGAATGGAGGTGCAGTGGTCGACGAAGTGCAGCTCGGATGTTTGACGGAATTGGCTTGAGACGAGCGAGTCTGGTCTTGTCCTTGAGATCAGCAGGTTTGTCAATGGAGACGGAAGTGGAGGATTTAGCCTCTATGGATTGACGAGCATCATGGATCAGAGCATAAGATGCTTACTATGGACAGATCTGAACGTGTAGGCTGGCCAGTATGTGTTTACGTGCTCGTGTGTTTATGTTTGCGTGCCTGAATATGTGTACGTGAATGTGTGTGCACGCGCGGGCGAAATGGAAATGGAAGAGGATAGAGCAGGAAATGAGGACTGAAACCAGAAGGTCTGACGCTTTATGATGTAGGATAGTTCAAGCATAAAAGATAGAGAGGCCAAGTAACAGAGTGAAGATAGATCAAGAAGTTTGACTCGTCCCCGCAAAGACCGTCACTTCTTCTTGTGGTGGTGAGAGAAGAGACAACAGAGTCGTGAAGTGGAAAAACGACCATGCAGGTTCGGATAGAAATGGGCGAGGACGATGGCAACGGGGAATTAAAGGAACACTCTGACCAGATGGCGAGAGCATTCAGACAGGGATCCTACCCTTGTCTCTTGCCCACGCTCCCGATGCCATGGCCATCTCCAACGCACCAATGACACAACCCAGACAGTTCATGGGATATAGTGATTCGAGTCAATACTCGATAAACCCTGGCACCAACACTACGCATTACGGTAACCTTCAATAACATCACCGCCTTTTCCTCAAATGAAGATCAATTTCGCACAGGCCAGCTACGCTCAGACGCTGTTCAGCTCGTAGACCTCTCCGGTTTCGCCGTTATCTGTAGCCTAGCGTAGCGTGGGCGGCTCTGGTCACGCTCTGTCGTTGTCGAACGGGCCATGCCGTCTTCGTCGCGTAGGCTCCCGACACTCTCTTTACTTTTTGTTTCATTTTCTTATCATTTTCTTCTCTTTTCATTTCTTTTGTCCCCTCCCCGTCCCCTCCCTTCCCCACCCCGGTTTAAGGCGCGATTGCCTTACTTGAGCCTCATCGAGGTGCCCGCGAACCACATGCCGCATCCAACGAGCAATCTTAGCTGCTGGTAATATCGGAGTGGAGGATTTTAGGCCGAATCTACTCCACATGCCGAGCGGCAAACGAGTGCCAAGCACATACCGCTCATGCTCCTATTGATGTTGGGCTTCCTCTTGTGGTCGTTGCGGCCGTCGCTTCATGACAAATTCTTGGTCAAGCCCTTGCACAACATGGGATTCCCCTGTTCCCTCTACGCGCATCACTCTTTCCCTGCTTGATTCGGCATTCACGTTTGGCGCGTATGGTATGGGCTGGGGATGGTTGTAGTAGTCATATCTGCCCGCATTGTTGTGACCACACCCCATTCGTGCATCAGTGCAATGCAAGCCTCGAACGTACGATGCATGCTTGGCTGATTCGGTGCATGACTTTCTTGCCACACAAACAGGAGGCTTGTGACTGAGGCCTGCCTCGAGACCTGCGTCGTGAGATCCTGGTTCAGTTCCCCAAGTTCGTCACTTCGTGCAGTGACATGGTGAAACACAGTCACAATATGATAATAGCGACCAGCTATTCCTTGCCCAGCGTTGCCTGGTGGCTCGTCCTTTCAATCGGCCATTATTCTCATATTCGTCAACGCCAAGGTTGGAGGGACTCAAAGCAAGGACTTCAACCAAGGCCCCTGCTTTTCATGGATCATGAGATGAAATGCCTGAGATTGGTTCTTGGAGGCCCATGAGCCGGCTGACGCGGTGGCGAGATTGGGAGTTGTCGGGTTGTTCCTCCTTGAGTAGAAAAAGAAAGTATCAACCCTCTAAAGTGAGTCACTGCCACTTCAATCAATACATTACAAGATGGCTCACTTGTTTCATAGGAGGAGGTTCGTGTCAACAATGCGGTTGGCTTGTTTCTGCCTGCCGTGAAGTTTACTTCCGAGCTCGGAAAGCCACTGTGTGTTAGCTTATTCCGAATCCGGCTTCTTCCTCCACAGCTGCTCAGCTACGCTGTAAGCGACGCTGTAAGCGACGCTGTAAGCGAGCAACGACAAAGATGCCTATCTCTTTGACCACGGCTCAATGGGTGCACGTAAGAAGAGTAGAGGCACAAAGTAGGGGCTTTGCACACTTGCCTGGTCATGAGCTTGCTGAATCAAGCTGTGGTTACTATGGTGGAGAACGGGTGAAGGACAGGGTAAATCGGCGGGGCTGCCAGATGCTCCACCACCTTTGAGGCTCTGCTGCAGATCAATCACTAGTCAAAGCGATTTACAGAGTCCATAAGCCAGGGGGCGACGGGGCAGACGGGACGGTTACCGCATGGCGTAACATCAGTGCGGATGTAGTGTTCACCGTAAAACAAATTCAGCTTTTGCTTTTTATGGGGAGGCTAGAATTACGGTGCCAATTCGTCGCACATCACTAGCGGCGAGAACCTCATGCTAGAATCTCACGCTGTTGGTAGCCGACCTTGTGTAGGTGATGCAGAGGCCAGATGAGTTAGGGACCGGGACGAGTTGATCGACATTGCAAAATGAGGGACGGCCGGGGATTGGGAACAATGTAGAAAGGCCGACATTGACAAACTTATGATAAGCTACTGAATGCCAATGTAACTAACAACCACCGATCACGATCTTCACAATTTGACTCGAAACACCGTACCTTCCCCGAGCTGAGGCAGTAGGTAGCTGACAAAGGCAACAACAAGACAACATCTTGTCTCCTGTGTCTCGTACCATCCACGTATCTCCAGGAACTGCAGGCTCACAGAAGGAACTATTGACCAAAATGAGTAAAAGGCTTCAAGGCGAGATCAAGATGGACGACGTGGATCAGTCTTGGAGCGGAACGCAATGGGATGAGCAGAAGTTTAATTTTCAGTGGCTACATGGACAACGTTCCTGCTATCGAGAGTATAGACTTTTACTGCATGGACGCTGATGAGTGATAATACGTGGGAAACACATTTACCTGGTCGATTCAGTTCATCTGAACAGGAGTACAGCACACGTCGGCCGCACAACTTCTGGCAATTTCTTTCGCGAAAGGCAAAGCATAGGATCCTAAATGTAGGAGGAGCTAAGAGGGATCTGATGGGATCTGATGTATCATTGCTGTTTGTAATCTTAGGGCCAATCTTCTCTTTAAACTATTTTCCAGGCTTCGCGAGATGCTTCACCAGTCCTGTGACCTTCACCGGCTTTATAATCAGCCTCGCTCACCCCGTCTCCTTATATTCAGTGAACTTGTGTTCAACAGTTTTATCTTTATCTTTAACCGAAAACTAGATGACCTCCGTTTCTTTCTTCTTCCTCTGCTCAGTCACTCGCTCATTTTCAAGACAATACTCTCCATTCCCTTTCTATAATCATTCACCTTCTGTGTCTCATGTCACCGCTACCTTGTTTCCAATATCTTTGTTGTCCTGCTTATTCATGGCACCGCTGTGAGGTGGCAGCATACTGTGAACTTCCTTGCTTCTCAGCGCGCAAGACGATGCCTAGTTTTGACTGGTGATGTTATGCTGAAAGACTGACTCGCACATTTCCGATTTAGACATTCTAAAATTCATTATTCACACTCTAACTAGTCTCAATAGCAGTTTTAGTGCTCTATTAACCGCAAGCAAGGAGGGTTGATATTGGCAGCGGTCAAGTCCGTCTGATCCTCATAAGCTGCATTCAGGGGCGCAGGTATGCGGCAGATGATACATTTAGTTCTTAAAAAACAAGAAAATATACAAGATGCGTGTGGAGTGAGATGCCTGGGAGACTATATATCTCGTCATCTCAGTATATGGCTCAGGCCTGTCTCTGGCTAGGTTCAGTCATAATTGTCCTTGCGTTCTTATACAAGTCATGACGTGTCGGGACTGAACATTTGCAGGGCCTGGAACTGGCAGTTGAGTAATGAACAAAGCGCAACGTGTACGAGAAGAACGGAAAGTGAAGGGACTTATACTTGAGGACACTCTAACCGATGAAAACATCTAACAATGATTTGCAAAACGACATTACGGTTCAGGACCCGTGGCTAGGCAAATTCGCACAGCACCATGCATGGTCATATCTTAAATAAATCACAGATGCAAAAAATAAGAGCCAAAGAAGCAGACGAGGAGAGAATACCTGGTACCCGGTCACGTATACTTCTTGGTTCTATTTTACACAGCCCAACACCCTACATAGCCGGACCAGGTATGTTTCCCAGGCCACCCCTCTCTATATTACAATAACAAAGCCCTCCCCGGATGCGATTCGTACAAACTATGCCCGTTTCCCAACTCTGACTTTCTTCCACTGCTTAACAAATAGTGGAAAAACATCCGTCGGAGAAAAAAGCAGGGAAGCACTTGTATCGTACAGCCCTTTAGAACTCAACCATGGAGAAAAACAGGTCCTACTCTGGTAGAAGAAAAGAAGTTAAATAAGAAAAACAAAAAGGATCCATAAGCATTACCAAAGAGGTATCATTCCACGATGCCGTTCACCCTCCCATGGACTAGAAGGCGAGACGAGGGAAAAAGGAGAAAACCAGCTCCGTAGAAACGCCGCGCTATGATATGCCCCAAACCTCGAGCCGTGTATTGGACCTGGAGGTGAAGTGTAGATGTCGGTTTGCGTACATGAGTAAAAACAGAAAAAGAGAAAGTGTTGGAAAGTCTATCGCGGGTAGTGTAGCTCTGAAAAGTAGAAAATGTGGCGAGATAGGTGAGGATACGTGCCAACGGCTACTCTGCCAGAAGAAAGTTGTCCCGGGGTTGACGGCGAGTCTTTGATCACCTGAGCTGTCGGCGCACCGAGGGGATGCGGGCTAATGCCATGCCGCAGGGCATCCTGCAGTTCTGCGATTTGTGCCATCATGGCGAGCGAGTGCTGGGACTGCTGCTGCATTTCTGCGCGCAGCTTCTCGTTCTCCTCGCGCACACGCTTAATTTCGTCGCGCAGCTCTGTAAGCTCGCCCGACGCCTGGACCGTGCTCGATCGGCGCTTGCGCTTCATGCCGGACCTCTCGCTCTCGTCGTCGTCGGGCGAGCTCATGTCGGCGGGCGGGCTGATAGCATCGATGTTCGTGTGCACGCGGCGGAGGTGCTCGTTGAGGTTCTCCTGGCGGAGAAGCCCTTGCCGGTGTGGCGTTTGCAGTTGGGATGCGGGCAGTTGACTGTCTTCTTCGGGCCGCCGTGCTTCCCGTGCACCTCCCGCTCGTGTCGCAGCAAGCCGCCGGAATATGTGAAGCCTGGTAGGTTCTCGCAGCCATCCGCAGGACAGCGGTAGGGTCTCTCGTGCTTGTCCATGTGTTTGCTAGAAAAGGTCAGCGATAGTTACTGTTTGTCCTAGCGAATCCAGGGTGTTTAACTTACTTCCATTCACACTTGCGCGCAAACGCCCGAATATCCTCTTTGCAGTCCTCCAGCGGGCAGTGGAACCGTCCATCTGCCTGCTTGACTACATCGCGAGCCGGCTTTGAGATGTGTTTCGAGCGTGGCGACGGAGGAGAGCCGATACCGGGCGAGGGCTCCTTATGCTCGTGCTCGGGCAACGGGTCGGACAGCTGGGGCGTTTGCAGCGGCACTGGGATAGGGAAGGGAACTCGTCGGCGGAGAGATCGAGGCGGGTAGTATCCTGGATGCCCACGGCATCCTCGGACAGCATGCGCGCCTCATCCTCTATTACACGGTCGTCCGGGAGCAAAGCGGCCTCGGCGGTGTACTGGCTGAGCTGTTCGGCGACATCGGTGTCGGAGAAGCGCTGGTCGGCGGTGTGATCGTGCTCGTCGCCGATGGGAGGATATGCGCCCTCGTGTATAAAGTTGCGAGGCTCGTATGCGACACTCATCGTGAGCTAGAACGGGGAGGGTTTTGGTAGGGGTGTTGATGAAGGAAGAGGGCACGTTGAGGGTCGTGAATGGCGATCAGAGGCGTCAATATTGTCAATGTGCGTCAGAAACGATAGAAGGTTGTCTTTGAGGGCTGCCTAGAGAGGCAGATATATAGAACGACATGATGTGTAAAGGCCCCATTTGAGGCTCGGAGGCAGAGGTTGAATGGCTTGAAGATGTAACATGTAAGCGGAAGCGAGGCAGGTGAGGCATCCTGGTGACCGTGTTTGCCTTAAGGCGGTTGACACCGGCCATGCTGGTTTCGGTAAGGCTTCCGGCCGGTCGAAGACATTCGGCACCACTTTGGCCGCCGCACGCTTGAACTACAACTGGGCCTTGGACCATGGCAACAGGCAGCAACTACACGACATCATAAACGCCATATTTCATTGAGCCAGCATGTTCAACGATTTAACAGTGTGATGTTCCGAAAACTGTCCCTCGTTATGCATGTTGATGACCTCAAATAAGCATTCAGACGTTCTTCCTTTGTCGCAACCCCAGAACGCCCTAGAGGACTGGGATGGAGATGGAGAAATGGCCATCACCTGACGCCAGCCAGCTTCATTTTCTGTGCCTCGTCAGGCTCTTGACGCAAGGCTCGTCCCCTACAATGTGTGGAGAAAATCCTCGTGCCTGACGTTGCCGCCCACAGGGCAAGGCGAGGCTGTGTGACCCCTCCCTCTCTAGCCTGACTTGGCGCGGCTGTGTGCAGGCGGCAACCAACGACATCTTGTCAAATTGCCCCCAAATATCCGTCAGTTGTCTCTTCCTCATGCACCATAGACACCGCAGCCACCATCCTCGGTTCGCCTTAGACAACACTGCCTAGTATGATTCGGTCTCAACATTTAGCATCGCGAGAAATCGGTCCTCATGCTGTATTTCGGTCGGCGCCCCAATTTTGCTTCCTCCCGACCATCCCCTCCATGTCCTGTTCCAACTTGTTACGCTTGTTGTTCTCGTTTTCTCCTCTCTCTTGTCTGCCCAGCGGCCCCGGCCGTCACAGACAACCTTGTTTACCGACTGCACCTCTACCCCGTTGGCGTCACCTCCGAGGACCTGGTTCTACCTGGGATGGCCAAAACATATCTCGTGGATTCGAGCAGCGTTTCTAATAAAACTTCAATTCCCGGAGCCAGGGCTAGGTGCGTATCTAGTTAAATCGGGCCCTACAAAACCCTCTCTCTGGGAACCACTGAGAACCACCAAAGAGCGTGGTACTCAAGCTTAGCTTTGATAATGTCAACTGTACTGACATGCTCTTCTCACTCACCCGCGACCTTGCCGGCGTTATGGCAGACCAGCTTCACTCTTGGAGCTACCGAGGCGGTGCTCGTTCTATCCGCCCCGGCCTGCTACGAGACCCAGACAATTTTCATCAGTGTATCAGACGGCGGCAACCTCCTTTCTGACTAAGGCCGGCGACAGCGGACTCAGTTGATTGGCAACGAAATCGTCATCACTCGAGTCCACGTTATCCTCCGATGGGCCACCGCCAAGCTCAACACTTGATCACTTCGACTTGATCGTTCATCCTGGGGTGGCGGTAGCTCGACTAGGGTATTCAACGTCATCTCGACTGTCCGATCTTTGATGCCGCTTGCATGAGATTCCCTGTATTGCTTCGAGATCCCCAGGCCACTTGCTGCATTGCTCTTGCCGGAAGAACAACCGTCAAGATGAAGAAGCAAATCTATAGTACTATCGTTCTCACGACCTCAAGGTGTATTAATGAGACTAATAATTTTGGTATTATGAAAGAGCTTGTAGTATATTTTCACTGGACAATGCATATATATGGGTCATGGCCACCTTTTCACCTGTTGCCACTGACGCACCGTCCGTCATTACTCAATTTGACTTCTTTCCTAAAACTTCAGCACCATCCCGAAGCAAACTTACAAGATCCAGGAGACGTGGCTGCAGGTTCACATTGCAGGTTCACATTGCAGACATCATTGCAATGGACATTGTTTTGTTGTATGCAGTACAGCTTGATCCGAACAAGCTCCCAGCAACGCTATGTTCTTCGCTCTCGTTCGTTGGGGTCCGGTCTTTGATGTATCCCCGTCTTCGATCTCGTCGTGGCATGGTTAGTGTGTTGTGTGGACATATGAAGGTGGCAACACTCAGGAGGCCGATGATGTGCCACGCCTACAAGCCGCAAGACCCAGTGCACAACGAACGAGCTGACGAATGGTCGACTCAAGCCGGGATATTCCCTGGATTGAAGGCGTCAAGCCCGTGTATCAGTATGCAAGGACAGCCTTCTCCAGGGCGAGAATTGTTTCACAAATCGGTTCCTTGTCATGTACGCTCACCTATCCTCACCATAGCACCACCGATATGTCCGATTTCACCTCGACCACCGGCGATGCCCAATCTGCGTCGTCTGCGAAGCATCCGTTGCCCATGATGCCTTCCTGTCTCGCCTTACAGCAAGGCGGCACCAAGTCCTGAGGCGCCTGCGACGCCACCCACCCAAGCTATGAAGGGCCCCATTCCCTACCCAAGCGAAGATGCTGCTGCCATAAGCCCGCCGCACCCTCCGCTGTTTGCCTCGACCTGGCCTTCCGCTCTTAGGTCATGAAGCATTACACTGCCAATCGCAAGGACTGGCAGCAGCCCTATATGACCCTCAGGTCGTGTTAGCGCCCCCGAACCTTCTCGTCGGTCTGTCGCGCCAAACCAAGAGGACAAGGATTTCAACGCCTTGCCCGACTATCGCCCGCCTTCCAACTCTCTGCCTAGCAGACCTAACAGCCTCAATGTGGACTGCAAGGGTCAGTCAATTGACCTCGGCGACCACCCACACGCTCACCTGCTTTACCCGGACGAGGTGACGTTGACTGGCAACCTACCTCACCAACAAGCGCCGCATTTTTGAGTGTCGCCTGCAGTGACTGCGCACAGGCAAGGCGTTCCGTAAGACCGATGCCCATCAGGCCTGCAAGATTGACGTCAACAAGGCATCCAAACTGTGGACTGCATTCAACAAGGTGGGCTGGCTTGACGCCGCCTGGACCGGTCTCACCGGTCCCCTTGGCTTCTAGAATGGCGCACTCGCTTTGCCCCCGTGGAATCCAGTCCAGGTCCTCGCGAAGTAGCACAGGCAACAGCAGCTTGTCGAGCCATCGGTGATAGGAAGACCATATCATGTGCTTACCGTCTCGTCAGTCCATCGAGTAGTTTTGGATTTCAGTTTCGTACAGTATAGTACAGTGCAGAACCTGCAATATGCCTAGCAAACACCCTGGGAGAAAGTCCGCTATTTGTTTCCCGGTATGACTTTTATGCTCCCTCAGCTTGCACCGTAGCTGATCATCCTTTAGCATAAACTTGAGCTTCGGCCCTCGCGGTCGAGGTGCTGGAGAAGGCATCCTAGCCTGCCTGGCCACGCTGAGAGCCCCTACACATGCCTCATCATGCCGCAAGTGTTTAGAAGATGGCCCAGATTTAAGAAGATGATGGTGATGATGTGTCGGGAGCTGACCTGAAGCGATGTCTGCAGCAGCGCTGTGCGTGCGTGAATATCGCTGTCAAAGGAATTGGTTATAGGCTTTCAATATCAGAGTGATCTAGCCGGGACATGCCAGCCATGGAAAGATCAAGATCGTGAAGGCGCTGCTGCTCCAGAATGCGGCGTGCGTGGAGTATGTCCAGGTGTGGGCATTGTCTGGTAGATTGGCGACACGACCGAACCTGGGTGCCCGAACGGCGGTGATCCCATTCGTCTTATACTAACGACCGAGGGGAAGAGCGCTATTGAGGTGTTAATCTCCCTCAACCGTCGCCATTTCTTGCTGATAGGGCCCACCAGAGATGGGACCAAATCCATGTCTGGACCACACCCGTGTCTGGGCTTGGCCACACCTCCCCTCCCCGAGCGGGTTCCAAGCTAGCACCGAGCTTAGAACACAAGGCGAAACGGTCAGAAGAAGCGATCCACCAATCCCCATAAAAGTTGTGGTCTAAACAGTATAAGACAAGTCTAAATCTGTCAACTGGATACTTCTGCCCTCCATATGACACTGCCTTCCAG
This sequence comes from Albifimbria verrucaria, assembly GCA_020081605.1. Classification (NCBI taxonomy): domain Eukaryota; kingdom Fungi; phylum Ascomycota; class Sordariomycetes; order Hypocreales; family Stachybotryaceae; genus Albifimbria; species Albifimbria verrucaria. Next base: position 102,189 of record JAHREC010000035.1, read on the forward strand.
CTAATTTGCTGCCTTGCGGTAACCCCAAGCTGGTCCGCTACATTCTGACGGTGATGCTTCCGGCAGTCATCTTTCAAGGGAAGGGTTTCGCACAATTTGGGATACTCATTGGAGTGGGCACCCGTACACGGTAACATAGCTGCTCATGGGCAGAAGGGAATCGTCGCTGGGTAAAGCGGGCGCAACAGCAATGATACATGGTTTTCAGTCAGTAACTAACTTCAAGTCTGGAAAACAGGCTCAGAAGAGGATGTTGAGCTGGGTGATTTGAATTAAAGAGAGTGTGTGAGAGTAAGAGAGAACTGCGCTGGAGAGAACCTGCGCGTCTGAAGCCGAACTTCTGGTCGGATCGAAGCAGTCGATAACAGGGTCAAGTGGCGACATGAGGTTCCTGACATTGAGCTGCTTGTTGTCCTTGGCATTTGCGAGAGCCATTGCGATTGAGTTCAACAATACAGGTCAAAGGCAGTTGTAATTGAGAGGCAGTGAGATGGGGAAAATAGCAATGATGGAGAAGATTGAGGGACTCATGCCTAGGCTGCGTTTGTAGTTGGAGAGCCTCGTGGATTATGGTCTTACTTGATGATTCGAAGCAGAGATCCTGAGGATTGACGTTGTGCAACTGGGCTAGGATACATTGACACTACCACAGCTCCTCGAGGTAACAACGATATCATCAAGCTACTGGAAATCTGGAAAGCCCCTTCTTCTAGTCCTTATTCTCGGCCGTTGGTGGCCATTGAATGTCAATAGACTAATTCATCGTGTGACGTAAGCCGCTTGTGAGAATTAGAAGGCAACGGTCACGTTCTTGAACGTTGCTGAGTTCTGCTAGGGTCGAGTAACACTTTCTGCTGCAACTAGATGAGTAGTTAACGACAGCCCCGGATTGCTCTCACAAGGACAGGTTTGTTCAGAAAATCCCAGCCCTCGATGAAACCATCCAGCCGCAATGCCTGCCGCAACTTGAAGATGTTCAAGCCATGCCATGCCCGTCAAGACGCCGAACTTGCCGCAGGAAAAAGGACAGCGTCGACTGCAAATGTTTCGTCTAGCAATTAATTCGGGCTGCTAAACTGTTTCATTACTTGCAGCTCGAGGACGATTTCCTGGCCTCACAGTTCTTGTTACATCAGATTGAGTTGCTTACGCTGTAATACATAGTTAGAAGAACCCGACCTCAACGCCGACGCAACTTAAAGCTGGGTGTAGGTATCATTTTGATAGATATGTTCCGTAGAAGAATATGCTACAACGAAAGATAAATTCCGCACTCATCAGACAAACCATCTGTCGGAACTAAGGTTGAGTTATGGTAGGCATGATGAACACAAGGTCCCCACTAACCCTGTCCTCAGGTGCTGCTTTGTTTCAGGGCCCAGGTGACGGCTTGAACAATCTCATGGCATCACCTGAATGGTTGTAGAAATTTGAGATGTTTCTTCGGTTCTGTCACGTCCAGCAATGGCTGGTGCTCTTCAGATCAGTTCTAATCCCAAAATCCCCAAGACTCTCTTTCAGACCAACCAAGTGAGTTTTCGTTCTTCTGCGACCCTAACGGACAAGATTCGGTGTGCATGGCCCAGTATGCACACCCCGGTCCGTTGGTCAGGGGCAATATGATGCGTGGCGTGTGCCTGCGCAGATCCCTCAGCAGGACTCACCAGTTATTCACGCAAGGGCGCAGTCCATGACAGCCACGGACGGTGTGGCTTTGGAGGGTTCAAAAGCAAATTCTTAGTGATGCGCTTGGTTACTGGTTACTGGTCAAGTTAAAGTAGGCTCTGTTTCATCTAGCAGTGTGGGTTATCGGTAATCAGGGAACAAACGCTGCGGTCCTGCAGATGAACAGGTTGTCGCACGACATGGAAGGTGCGTTGTTGGGCAGCTGCCGAGGTGGAGAGATAACTCAATTACCAGCCTACATCCCCTCGCAAGGTCTTCTAAACCAGAAATGTTGATTTGCCGGCAGGCAACAGCGTTGGCAAAGAGCCTCCATGCGGGAATCTATTCGCTTGGAGGGTGTGGTTGCTTTCCGTTAAGAGTAGTAGATCTGCTCTTCCATTTCGCCCACGTCAACAGGGAAAATACTACCGGTGGTAGCCGGGCCATTTCACTTCTGGGAGCCCGTCCTACGAAGTATCATATCATACCTGCTGAATGAAAACCGTGGCTTTGTTTCTCATGATAGTGCACAAAGTAACAACCCCTCACCCCGGTCCGGAACAGAGAGAGCCAGGTTGTAGTGTTGTGGAATGCTCACCAAAAGACTTACTGGCTTATGGGAAAGTTCATATCACTGGAAACACGACCAGGATATACTTGCCGCTAGTTACCGCAGGTTGCCAGCCATTGAGTGAGGCTCAAATGAGACAACCGTGCTTGAATCTGGACAGTAAACACCATGTCAGGGCCACCCTCCTGGAATCATGCTCTGCAGCACAGAATTGCGATTTCAAGTGGGCTTCCCTCAATCACCGCTCACGCTTAAGATCAGGCGAAACCGGAAAGCGCGAAGACCAGAGAGTGCCTGAGCGAAACTGGTCCGTGCAACCCGATCATCATTTGAGGAAAAGGTGGTGATGTTCAGCAACATCACTCTGGTAATTTTCGGCAGGCTCTATCATGCGTTGGCCCCAATCGGTATTCTCCACGATTGGCATGAGTGTGTCATGGATGTCTCCAAGGGGTGGGTGGCATCAGCCGTTGGCTAGAAGGCCTAGACAGAACCTCTATCCGAGTATTATCGCTGTATACTCACTGCTCGCTCATTTGATTCTCGTTTTACTCTGTGCCTGGCCCTGTTGTCTCTTCACATCTCACCACATGCAAAAGAACGTATGTGGTCAATGAATACGTCAATGGGGCCGATGATACAGGAGGCACTCATTCAAGTCGGTATCGTGAGTTGTGGAAATCGAAAGAAGAATGCGATATACTATATTGTTGCGGTAAACTAACGACTCTCCTCCATCATTATCCATCCACCAGATCACGTTTTTAGCCTACGGAAAGACCAACTTAGATAGCTGCGGACTGCAATATGGCAGGGCGGTTGCATGTCCGCACTCCGCCCCCAAGCATACAGTTCAGTGCAGCAGCTACAGGCTCCCAGGCTGTGGCATATCGACTACCTTGAGTGGAAATTTCTCGCCATATGTCCTCATCCACACGGCTGCCCGTTGGCTGTCGCCGTCGTACAGGCTTGACAGAGGCTTTTATTTGAGTCTACCAGGTGGGGGCAGTTATGAGTGAACGCGTGCTCGCACCGCTTATTCGCAAACTGCTGCGGGCCTGATCCCCGTGGCTCGGCTTGACTTTCGGTCCATGCCATTGCCACCAGTCGGAATGGAGAGGCGCTAGGTAGAGGGAACGCCCACCGCTGCCGTGTCTCTATCATCGTGATAGCACTCCGAGAAAGGGACGAGGGACGAGGGGTTGTTGTGGGGAGTTCTGTTTAAGTTATGCGTTTTTGTGGTGATATTCGTAGTAGTTAACAACGAAAGAGAAGGCGAGGTGAGGAAGAGGAATAAAAAATGACGAGGACAATAGAGTCTGGCACTTTGAGGGATATGGTCTTTTAATGATTTCGAAGTAGTTTCTGAAGACGTTGTGAATCTCTGATATCTTGTTGACTAGAGAGAAAGAGAGGAGGAGCATCGGCCCTTTATATAACCTTGTAATGGTATATGTCGATGATCCCGCTTGGCTTTGCCGACTTGTCTCGCTTACTCGTGCAGTAACGCCGTCGTAAAGCCTCACCGCGGGGAGTGAAATATAGGAACACATCACATCAGTGAGTTCCTAATGCACTAAAGGAATAAAGAGACTGGTCATATATGACAAGCCTAGGTTCCTACCGATGGCTGATTACGAAATATATATGGTGTCAGCATGCCGGCAGGCGGCAGGCTTCGAACTGCTAAGCAGTTTCGGCCCGTCAATGCCGATGAGGCTTTAGACTACACGGCTGAGCTTAGAGTTGACAGAGAATCTTCAATGTATGGATCTATCTTGAGTGTTCTCAGGCTGCTGACCTGAACATACTTGGTACGAAGCAGCCTGTGCTAACTTATTGAACGCCTCGATACGATAAAATATGTACAGTGGCCACCCGCCTTCCAAATCGTCGTACATCGCATACCAGACTACTAATACAAATGAAATGCATCGCAACAAGTGATACGGGAGAATCGGGATGCTTAGGTGCGGCTGCGTTGGCCGCCAGATGTTTGTTTGCGGTCAAGTTTGCGAACAACAGCGCCAAGAACAACCTTGAGGATATCATCGGCAGTCAATGCTTTGGCATTGGGGCCGTCGGCTTCGTCCCATGTGACGGAGTCAACCATATCACGGATGCCTTGGTCGGCCAGATCGTCGTCGAGCTCGCGAAGGGCTTCGCGGGCCTTGCGATCGGTGCCAACCTGGAAAAACTGGATACCGACCTGATGAGGTGGTGCCTCTAAGCGGTCGAGCTTGCGCGCCTGTTGGACAATGATGCTCTCCAGGTCATCGGTGGGGCGGCCATCAGTGATGACGATGATGTTCACAGGCTTGACATTCTCGAGGACACGGGCGCGAGCGAGACTATCGACGTAGGGCTTGAGAATGCTATGCAGACGAGTACCCGTCGGGGTGGTACGGGCAGGTGAAACGGTTTTGAAGATGCCACGGATGGTGTCGGCATTGGTGATGTTGTAGTAGCCACCGTCGGCCCTTTCCTTGCCGCCTTTGTTAGGGGAGCGGTGGTTGAGGAAATACAGATCAACACCATCCTTGTCACGGGCTGTGCAGATGGGAGTGATGGCCTGGAGGGCTTCGTCGACTTCTTTCCAGAGAGCCCCAGCCATGGACCCCGAGTCATCGACGAGGAAGACGGTATCGAACTGGCTCAGGAAGGCATACTTGTCATCATCATTGGTGATGCTGGCTAAACTAGGGGCGGGAGAAGCATTCTGACGGCGTGCTGAGGAGTTGACGGTCAGGCCATCGGTCGGAGAGTACGGAGGTGGACATTCATCCGGAGCTGATGATATTTACGTTAGCTGACGGAACCATGGCATCGACAGGAGAAGCGGCTTACTGTTGAGAAAGGGTTGGCGCCCATCTGAGGGGTTCCCTGGTGGTGCTCCGGGACTGTCTTTCGGCGGCGCTGACCACGGACTCGTCGGGGAGCGAAGTGTCTTTACTGCTAGACAGCTTGCCTTTGAAGCGATCAAGTAGCGATTTGCCCATGGTGGGGAGAAAGCGAAGGAGGGTAAGAAGTGGGAGGGAATATAGGAAGGGGAGTTAGGCTTTTGTAGCGCTGTTGCTCCAGCTGTGCGAAGCTTCACTGGTGATTGTACGACTACTAGACTGGACTGTGCTGTGATGAATCTATATGTAAGATATGCAACGCGAGGTAAAGTAAGTGTGGTGAGGCCCTTGTCAAACAGTGCAGTGCGCCTTGTTATTTGCCTCGAGCACGAAAACTTCGGAGGGATGCAGGGTTCAAATTTGATACGGAGCTCGAACAATGCAGGGAGTAAATACGGTGCTGCTGAAGCATTTGGGGAAAAGCAGCAGCAGCACAGCCCTGTGGAGCCCAAGTTCATTAGGTACAGATATGGGGACGCCAGTGGACTGCTCTGCTCTGCTTCTGCTATTGCTCAGTTGCATAATTACGGGCATCGGGCAAAAGAAAACGATGGGAAGCCAACATGAAAGAACCCTCTCAAATCGCAACTGCGGTCAGTCGCATCGGCACCTCGGTTCGAGTGGCATGACCATTAAGATCCGGCTAGCCGTTTCGCTAGATGGCATAAGGCGAGAAGAGGGATCAGCCATGTACCACGAATCACGCAGCCATACCAAAAGCCATACCAAAAGCCATACCAACAAGCGTAATGGCCGTTCTCAGCTCGTCGCATCGCCATGGGTGAGAGGGTGAGAGGGTGATTGCGGCGAGCCAGTTGCCAATGACTCACATCCTTCAGGGAGCGCCCATGCTCTGTCATGGAGATGGAGAAACGGCCACCCTCCCGCCGCTAGTCAGCTTCGTTTTCCATGCCTTGCCAGGCAGCCCTTGAACGCACGCAAGGCTTGGTCGACAGTATACGTTGTGTGGGGAAGATCCGCATGCCTAACGAACGCTCACGTTCGCCCCTCCGCAGCAATTTCTAGTCTGACATGGCCTGGCTCTGTACAGGGGCGCAATCAACGACGCCTCTCAAATGCAATCCAAACGATCTGTCAGTTGTTTCCTCATGCATCAGAACCCCACCATCACAGCCAGCGTGCGCCAGTTCGCCCTAAAATAACCCAGCCTAGGATGATTCGGCCTCGACAGTTGACATCATGGGGAGCGGAGGGAGAGGAGGAAATCAATTGATTCCTCGCGCTGTACACCGAGTAGGTGCCCCAACTATGCTTCCGCCCAATCACCTCTTTCACCTCCTTTTCTTGAGCAGTCTCTCGTAGGAACGCATCCACTCTTTCCTCACACATTCATCCGAATACGCAATGGCTACTTTTCTGCTTTGGCCCCTACACCTCTGACGTCGATCTCCTTGCCTACTACAGAGGTATGGTATTGTTCGTCATTGTTCAGAAGCATAAAGCAACAATTCAGGATATGTGACCCATGGCTCTGATTTGAAGTGTCATTACATACATCTATGCCCTCTATACCCCCAGGAGAATGATATGTCGTGATGTTGTTGTGGTGTTGTTCTTGAAGGCAGGCAGTTCATAAGTGGCGCTTCCATGAAGAGTTGGTATATGCCAAGAGAACACTCCATTTTGCGTGCTACAGACTTGCAGCGACTGGTCTGACAATTCTGGAATGATATAGCATGCAAACTGGCTTAGGCAGCTCGATCGGTATAGCTATACTCCACAAAAGCTATCTTCTTCAAGACGTGCTAGTCTTACAATACATTCTCAGAATCGTGTTAGCAAGTGTCCTTGACTAACGGTGATGGCATCAATAGATTGGACAAGCGGCCCACCCTTTCATCTTCTTTCACTCTTTACGCTTCCATTTCATATCCATAACAGTACACGCTGCAAATAGCATAGCCATGATGCCCTTGGCCCCTCATATGTAATACACCGGATCATGCCCTTCAGTTTCAGGGCCCGAAAGCATTTGTCCGCTTGCCTGTACTGTTTGTGCTCCATGCTGGTTTATACATCCCCAATTTTCATAATGACTTGGTACATTCGGGTGCGGCATGGTTGAGTTCGAGTTATTCAACGGGTTTTACCAGTTCCCTTGCGGCATCATATCGGATGGCATTGTATTTGGGTCAACCAGTACAGTAAAGACTGCACCATTCGCGGATGATATCGGTGGAGGGTAAATAGTCTGAAATCCCGCCGCTCCACGATGCTCGTTGGATCCATGTGTGTCTGTTATATAGGGGTATGATGCTGGTTGCCGATCGATCCTCCACTATACGATGCAGAACGGGCGGGTGGTTGAAACTCTGCCCAGTTAACATCTTCACGAGCTACGCTTTCAGATTGCCCTGGTGCCCAGACTGGTGCTCCAGGTGGTGCCTGAGAGTACCCGGGGAAATGTGTGTGCATAGGAGCTCCCATGGAATAATGACTCCAGGAAGAGTCAGGATCGTTTTGGTTGAGCATGCCATTTGCATAAACGTCTGCCGGGACCAATTCCGATACCGGTTGTGTTTCACTGCCGAATGATTGACTCGGTAATGATCCGTTGGGTATATCTTCTTTCTCAATAATTAGCATCACGATTAGATCCAATGGGATTTTATTTGAAGACCCTACCATCTCCTTGTTGCGAGAAGCCCTCATCAGATGATGATTGCATAGCTGGAACTGACATGCTATCCGAAAAGGATGTGGTTCCTGCATACTGTTGGACTCCTGTGTTATCGACTGGTCCATTTCCATCTGTGACTGATGCTGGTGATGATATGGACGTTATTCTGGTCCCAACCGAAGACCTAGATTGGATCTTGGGCCGTGGTTCCGCCGCCGCTTGTTCATCTACTGAACTGAAGTTGCAATCCTTCTTAAGTCGAATACAGTTGGTACATTTAGTCTGTCCATCAGGGAAGTGATGCATCGAATCTTGCGTCTCCGACAATGATCTGGGGCAATCGTCAGCATAGAATAAGCAATTAACAAAGAAAATACGTATGCATACTGCATGCAATCGAAGTCCTGTGGTATCCCAACTTTGTTCTCTTCTTCTCTCCTTGTGCTCCAGAAGCCATCTGTTTCTCCGGAGTAGTATCGTGCCGAATCCCGTTTACAGGCGTCGAGAGTGATCTCCTAGGTGCCAAGTTCGCATTTCTGGGCCCAGCTGGAGGTGCTCTGGGGTGGCCTCTGCCATCCACCGAAATCAACTGCCCCTCTTGCATATTGGACTCGGAGGCGTACGCGTGCTGGGGTAACTCCATGGCTGCTTGACCGGACGATAATAACGGAAACTGGTAAGACATGACGGTGGTCATTGGCGTGGACTTGAGAAGCTGCGCTGTCCCGGGAGTCCATTGCTCTCAGGGTTCCGGTCTTGAGTTTGAAGGTGGGAAGATGGCGAGGGCCATGAAAGAGGACCCGTCCACTATTCTAAGCTATCCCCGGTGCTTTTAACCTTTCGGTAGCTGAGGTGATGGAGGATGCAAGGCACCAGCAGGTCGATCGAGATGTCGAAACCGAGGGGTCAAGCTACAGAGTGTATCCGCACAAAGAAGCTGTCGTCGAAGACGCCCTGGTAAGTTATGCGTCCAAAAGGAATCCGCAGTTCGGATGATGAATGGCTTCCTTCTGACAAGCAAAATGATGCAGCAAAGTGCCGTGAATGAAGGATGTTTGATGTCTTCTGCCTATAGAAAGAAAGTCGCGCAACAGCGCCGTAATATGGAGGCGCGATTGCTGAGCTTGAGTAGCGTCGTGAGATGATGACTTGTGCGAAATCCAATAATGTAGACGGCTATATCTCTGTAGCCTGGCGGAATGTCTTGCAACACTGGCGACGAACCAACTCGGCCCAGGAGAGGGAATTCTGTCGAGGTGTCAGGGTGACTGGTTCCACGACAGACAGAACCAAGGTAGAAGCCTGGTCGCCAGCATTATCTAGCTTGCTCCTATTTCGTTTGCCAAAGCACCGGAAGAAGACAAGAGGCATCAAAGGTCTCTTACAAGCTGTCGTGAAAGACAATCTGAATCAGGTGGGTGATGGAAGCATCAAGGGCATAGGATGCTGCCGTCGTATTCTTGAGGTCGACCCCAAAACCAGTACGTTCGTTTGTTGAATGCGAAATATGGGAGGACAAAGCCAGGTATATGTAGGTCGCTGGCCAAAAACACACCTCGAGGTCTGGTGTCTGCAGGTGATATAGTGAGGGGGCGAACATATGAAGATGTGGGCACTAGGATCGGACCGTGGAACCTTATTGGTGCCGCTCACACAAAAAGACGTGTCTTAAATGATCTTTCCGGATCAGATAAATGGTCGTCTCTAAAACTGTTGTTTACCGGCTGGTACATACCGTGACGCTGCACTGAACCCCTGTCTAGTCTCTCGATCCGGCGGTGTTCTGCAAGGGTTCAACCAACGACAACTGTCAAATCCGTCTCTCCCCATCCCCGAAAATGGTGTCAAAGCGAGAACAAGAGGCGACACGAGGCATATGAGCGTCCATCCCAAAATTGAGCTCATGCAAAGGGGACAAATCATCTGGTCGCCACACTGGGAAGCCGATACCTCTGACCTGTCGGATGTCCATGCTGCACAGAGTCGCCAAACTATGGAGTCTAGTTTCATGCAGATGCAGGCGCATGTGAAGGCGCACGCATGACAATGCAAACCAATGACGAGAATTGGCTACATTGGGACGGTGAGTTGACCTATAGTCAATCGTGACTGAAACTTCGTCAGCCCTTTTTCCCACCAAGAGGCCTGTTCTCATGTATATCCGGCTATGTTAACGATTCTATCAGCCATCAGGGATCGCGGCAAGCGCGATAAACGTGGAGTAGATAAGGAGGGGTCGTGTTACCCCTTGGCCGCAACCCATCATTCATGCAGCCATCCAACGAGCCTTGGGAGAGACTCTTGCAAGGTTCTGACCGCACCACCATGCCACTGCCGCCATCCACACCTAACGCTAGTTTCTAATCGCGAATGGACTAAGACCTATCGTTGTTGCAGCTGGCATTCTAAGCTAGTGTCAGAACGAACCCCTGTCTTTCAGCAAAACGAGTAACGAACGGCTGCGCAGCAGCTGTTCAGGGTTTTACATGATCGCGCGCATTCGGACGCTCATCTTCCCCAACGAAACTTGAAGCGTTCGCCTTCACACTGCTGCCGATTACATGGCGTCTGTTGTTGGCCGATCCTTTTCGTGTGCCCCAACCTTTCATTGCAGACTGCTGCGAATGAGGGGCTGCAACTTAGGGAGAGCGGAAGATCCCCACTGCAAGTGCAAGTAAATCCCACCCTCCACCCCACCATCTGTCTAACCAGAAGTCCATATCAACCTCTTCGTTTTGTGATGGGTCACACGCCTTGTCTATCGCACGATGCTCCAGAAAGGCCGAATTGGAACTGTCTACAAAATTTTCACGTCGCATCGGGCGTAGCCGCGTCTCAACGTCGTCGTGGCTCTTTCCTGGTAGCTCATAGCAGGCCTAGAGGAGCACGTACGGGAAGATTTAGGCTAGAGTGAGAACAATGGAGAACCAAGAATATAGTTAACATGAAGAGCAATTATATGGGCTGTGGTTCATAAGCATAGTGATGGATATGTCAATGAATAACTTTTTCGCTAGCAAAGCAGAAGAGACTGACTTGAAACCGACGAGAGAAAAAAATGTCGGATGCAAAACGGGCCTACCTGTAATCACTCGTCTTTTGAAACATCTCGTACGTTTCCCAAGCAAAGGTGTGATGTGATGGAATGGTTTACAGATTTCTTGGGGGCTGCTGAGCCAACACAGCGTCTGCTCAGCGTCTGCTCTTGCTTCTGACTCTGTGTTTTTTTTTTTTTACTCATAGCCGGCCTTCTGCAGCCAGTCCCACCACACTCCCCATGGTTACGCTGCATCAAAGACTTGCTAGAGAAGAGAGAAGAGTGAAGAGTGAAAGATAATGGTAAGTTAGGCAAGTAATTACATTACGCATTGCCGACCACAGTGGTAGGCAATATTTCTTCCGACGCCTACGGCCATCTCGGACAATGTCAATACCGGAGATCGGGGCAAGGCAGGAAGGCAAAGCCATGGGAGCCAGTGGGCTTTGACTTTTCTGGTCTCTGCTGTGAAGATATCGATCCGTGCGGTACGGTGTGTGGCAACCTGAATGGCTGAAGGGAGGGGCTGCAGTCTGCCCCGCTACGGAAGCTCATAGCAAGACGAGACAAGGCCCAATGAGGCGCCAGGGAGGCTCACAGCCATCGGCATGAATTTCGTCCACACCAGTCTCTACATTTGGAATCGTGGCCAGTGAAATCTGTGTGCCCCCATAAGGATCTGAAGGTTTACATAAGTCTAATAGGTCGAAGAATGGTAACACGGCGCCTTACTCTCATGACCAAGTCCTCCATCCTATACATCGAAGCACCCTGGCCTCCCAGCCCCAACATCCGACTCTTCCTTCTACCACTTCGGTGTCTTTCTGGATCTACATATTGTGTGACAGACCAGGGTGGAGCACAGCAGCTTTTACAAGTGACAGACCTAGAGGCGTCGCCTTGAAATTCGTAGAGCATGGCCTCAATCGGGTATCACGGCACGATTGTCGAGTTATCTAGGGCTCCCGCAGCTTGATTGAGGCCAACCAAACAGACAATCAGGTACTTGTTATTTCCACTACAAGATATAATCATTAGCCTTCAGCCTGATCGTCAACCACTTTCTTCTTGCCTGAAGCTTGTTAATAATGGTGTTGGTCGTGGCAGGTGGCTATTTTCGATGTGGAAGGCAAGGTCCTTTCGCCGGATCGAGAACTCCTGGCCTTCCAGATTCGACACTCTCCCCATTTCGGCTGCGATTCGCCATATCAAATGCGCGCATCCATCAAGGAGCAAGCATACAAAGACAATATAGATATTAAGAAAGCAGTCCTGCCTCGGCGTAATACCAAACTTTTGTTTTCTTTTATTGTGATTGCTGTCCGCTACAAGATCCGGTGTAAATGCAATACAGGTCAGCTGGAGCAGCCCAGGTTCTCAGAGCACTTCATTTGCTTCGTTGATGGGACTTCATGTTTAGGCAATAGAGTCGAACCTAGGTGCGCAGATTGCCACACCCCCACAAGCTGTCTGGTGGAAGAAAAACTTATAAGAAAAGTGAATGCCGATGATCTATTGAAGCTTACAAAATGCATGGGAAGCAGCCGGGGTTACATCGTGGACCACGGCGTGACGGCTGTGTGCCTCTCACGGGCCGATCGATTAGTGCATGTCGTGGGCTAGGAATGTTGTTCCACCTACCCCAATTATTACAACACCCAGGAGCTCGTTGGGATCCGCCCTTGCATGCGAGGGTTTGGTCATTGTTCCTGAACGCAGGCACTTGACCATGCCGCATATTCTTTTTCATCATAAGCATGCGCAACAACAGTTGCATGCAGCCTGTTTAATTTGCTTGCCTAGCTTCTCAAGACCATCAGGATAGGCCTAATGAGCAGCTCTCCTAATTCTACAGTGCATTAACCCTAATATGTATTCTCCACAATCGGTATTGAGGTTATGATTGTTCTCTTTATGGGGTAGGCGGCACCGGCCGTGGGCTACCGTGTAGATAGCCCTCGACAGAACCCTTGTCTCGATGTGATCGTTGTCTGCTCATCCCCGCTACGTTGTTTCCCTTTTCACTCTGTGCCTGCTTCTGTTGGCTCTTCTCACCCTACCACCAGAAGTATAACGGGTTGGAGAAACGCGCCAGCCAGGCCCATGATGCAGCAGGCACTGATTCGGGTTCAATATGGCGGCCGGTGAAGAAGGTGATAGATAAACAATAGAGATTCCATCGTCACAGTCTATTAAAAACTCACCTGCGTCATTTCTTGCATTTTTTATCCAGCAGACTATAGTTTCAGCTCACGGAGTAAACTACTTAGATGACTGCGTGCTGCATGCCGCGTCCAAGCACCGTGGGGCTGTGGCACATCCGTTACCGTGACTGGGAACTTGACTCCACTAGTTTTCATCCCCACGGCTGCCCGCTGGCCGTCGCCGCCGTACGGGCTTGGCAGTGGGTCACCGCGTGCGCTCTCCGTTATTTGACAGACACAGTAACCGGGATCTCTATTCCACAACCTGATTTTCGGTCCACGTCGGTGCTGCCTATGGCAGCATCGAGGCGCCAGAGCAAGGGCTTACCAATTGATAATGTGTCGGCCTCATCCCGAAACCACTTTGAGAGGGGAAGGACAGAGTAGGATGGAGGGGTTGTTCCAGCTAGTTCTGCTTGGATTTCTGCGTCTTTGTCGACCGCCTTAGCAGGTAGTAAAGAAAATGCAAGAATGAAAGAAGACGAAGATAAAAAGAAAGAAAGACAGAAAGAACAAGGGCAACAGCGTCTGGCACTCTGATCTCGCAGTAAGGTAAAGAACGTCTTCGATACGACTTCTAATTGCCAAGAGTCCACTCAAAGCACCAAAGCTCTTCCCTTGACCAAAGGATATCGATGGCTTCCGTATCTGGATGATGTCAGGACGAACTTGAGAGCCAGACATTGAAGAGGGTTTATGCCTCTTGGGACGACCATTCCGGTCGGTCAGGCCGGTGTTTCTCAGTTGTGACGTGAGAGTTTTTCCCCTGTCCAGCAAATATATACATGGTAGTTCTCTGCTGTCACACGGTCTAGCAAACTGTGCGACGGTATCCATCACTACAAAGAGAAGAGTCGATTGATACACACTCAGCCTGGTCACAACTAGCCATTTAGGAAAGGGCTAGAGCAGAGCGTTATAGGACCATAAGCACATGATAATCGCGAGAAAAAAGTGAGAAACAAAGATGCACTACTAGTCAAAGAGGATGCAATGCTTATGACGACGATTTGTTCCGGAAGTTGACGCCTTTAGCCAGCATACATATGCACTTGTGCTAATTAATCGGCCTGACAGATCGGTTAACCAGGAATTTGTGCCTACAGACCCATTTTCTCCTCTTCTTGTAACCTTCTCGACATGGACCGTTGATGCAATCTACACCGGTCATGCAACACAATACTGACAAACCAAACCACCCTTCTTTTAGCGTGCCTAGGGGTGGGGAGTTACTTCTTCTTGTTTCGTTGACCGAAATTTTCCGATAACTTGCCTTCGCTATCTGCAATATTTGCGACAATGTGGGATAGGGCCTCTCTATGATTTACTTAGTCAACTGATACTGGTGTTTTCATTCTCCCAATCATGCCTTGCCAAGCTGGGAGCAGATTTGTGCCTGATTGAACCAGGACACTCGTGCGCACTCGGATCTGCCCTCAATTCCACCATTGCGTATTCCCAAACGTGATGGGTTGTGAAAGTAACTAATTTTCTATGTAACAGCGCACATGAAGCAGCGAAGCAATATTTATCCTAGAGTAACCGCTTCAAAAATCAGAATGAGACGGAACACCATCAGAACTCACGGTATGTTCGTCACTACTTTGTAGTCATGCTTGGCCCCTGTAGGCTGTTATCAGGCCTTCCACGACCTACAAATCGATTCTATTATGCTACAATGCTGTCACGCAGGTAGGCGAGCACGACTCCCTGTCTCCCAAAGCAGGATGAGCCATCCGAAGAACTGCCAATGCTTACACCCAGAGCCATCGGGCAGTTACAGATTAGGCACATCCAGGACTGAGGCGCTACACTGAAGGAACTTAGCTCCACCCTCTGATCTGCCGTGTCATTTAATCAATGGATGCCCGGCTTCTTTACCTAATTTGATCTCCCTCCTTGCTATTTGGGTCGTTCCTGCGACAAACGGCCCTTCTTCTCTTGAGCATCCCACCGGCGCGGGGGTTGTTGAAACAGCCAAAGCATGAATAGACACATACACCCCTTCAAGATGATTGGCAACCCTTCACTCAGCCAAGGTCCGAGAAAAACGAACACAATCAAGACAATAGTCCTGACGCTATATATAATGGCCTTCTTTACGGAGCCTTTCTGTGGTCCCTTTGTTTCATCTAGACTCTTGCCGAGGAGCACTTTTCCAGACAATCGGAGGCCCTGGCCCTGGATGCTGTCCTGTCCTGGTTCTGCCGCGGCTGCAATCTTCTTCTTGGCGACTGTGAGCAGCGAGCTCACGTCAAACATAGTCTTCCGCAAGTCACCGTGGAGGCGAATTACATCGACCTTATCGTTCTTGTCGGCACGGAGCGGCGTCAGCTTCTCAATGTCCTCGATCAATTTTGTTATGAAGGCCCCAGTCGTGGCCGTATTCTGCAAGCAATCCTGAATTTGGCTGTGAACAGTATACAAAAATCCCCGGATTTCATCAACGGCACGGTTTCCGGCCGGTGCGCTGTCGATGCCATCCAGCCTTTTGAACACGGTTTCGAGAATGTAGAACGAGATCACTTGCTTGTCGTTATCGAAGACCTCGAGCATTTGCCACATGCTCATGAGACACTTTCCACGCAGCTTGCTGTTCGCCTGGGTAAGAGCCTCGGTTTTTATCGTTTCAAGTTTCAGCCGCATCTGGTAAGAGTCGGCGCCATGTCGAGCCTCCTCGGCGTCGGCTGCCAATCTGCCCTGCATGTCATTGCTCCGCTTGAGCTCGGCCTGCGTTTCACAAAGTGTTTTCACAATGTCTTTAGTTCGACTCTCCTGATTCTCGATTTGGCGTTCCATGCTCGTGATGCGCGCGGCATTCTTGGTATCTGCCTTCTTGTACTGATTCACCAACTCCGTGGCCTCCGCTAGGGCGACCTTGTAACCGTTCCGGCTTACCTCCTCAGCGGTTATTTCTTCCTCTAGCTTCTTCTGAAGTGTCTCCTTCCTTTTGCATCAACCTCCATCTCCTTGATCAGCAGTTGGAGCCGTTCAATCTCCTCCGCTGTCTGCTCCTTGATTGTGGCTGTCTCCTTGAACACCTCGCGCGCCTTAGCTCTAGCCTTCGCCGCGCCTGCCTGGGCCTTCTTGTTGGACTTTTCGATTTTCTTGATTTCTTCTTTCATCGCAGTGTTATTTTTTGTCAGGGTGTTGCGAGTACTGACTAGTTTCGCTGACATCGTCTTGATAGCCTGGAGGTCCTGATCGCCCTTGACACGGCGGCGCTCGAGCATTATGATGCGCTTATTGGCAGTGGACAAATTGGCCTCAGCCTGGCATAGCCGGGTCCATGTACGCCGATGCGTAGTCTCATGTAATTTGGTCGCCCAGTCGATGACTTTCTCAAGCCTTTTTGAATAGTCGTCGAATCTCATTTTAGCTTCGGTGATAGCTCCAATTTCGCCCTGGAAATAAGCCTCCATCTTTGCGGCCGCGGTCATAGATGCTTTTTCCCTCGTCTGAATCCCTCTCGATGCATGCAATATGTCCATGTAGACCATTGATGTAATGATCGCGGCCGCATATCTCCCCATCTGCCCGCTCCAATTGAATAGCCATATCATTCTGGCGGCATTGCAGCTCTGCAATGTGCCTCCCCATCTCGAGGACCTCCTCCTTAGCTCTTCGTTATCCTGCTGAACGACCGCTGCATTCCATCGTTCCTCGTCGAGCTTTCGCAGAAGGGTGTCGTTGTTGAATGTGATGAGCTCAGAGTTGCCTCTTGTCTCTTGGATATACTTCTGAAGCACCTCAACTTGTCTCCTAAAGGCGTCGCGTTCCTGCTCGCAATCTGTAAGATTTGACCGAAGTGACCTGTTTTCAGAGTTGACAGAACGAATGATTTGTTCGGGAGTCATCTTCGTTAGGGTGCGAAAATAATTGCCGTCGGCAGGCGAAGCTTCGCACAATACTGCAAGCGAGGTTTGAGATGGGAAGGGTCCAAGTTTTGATGAGCAAAGGATAAACCATCTGGAGTGCTGTATAAAATGTCGCCAGGGCGAGCTTTTAAAATGCAAGAAGGCGGATCTTCACAAGTCAGGGGTCTGCGTTATTGGACCCTCGCACCAACAGCCCAGGGAGTACGGTACCAGTATCGGCAGGCGCGTCGGGTTTAACCACACACCCTATTTCACACCTGCTCGAATCCCCAACTCATCAACAACCCACCCCACCAGCATCCCTAAGCTTATTGCTAGTCGAAATGGCCTGGCCCTAGCCACCAGGAACGTCCATTTCCCATTCGGCCGCGGTTACGGGCGGTGCAATCTTCATCTCCTAGTTGACCATGTTACCATGCAAGCGACCCATGTGGGGCACGGAGACGTGTGTTGACGGGACGGGCAGGTGAGCCGGGGTTTGCCTTGTTCGGCCGCACGAGTGCGAAGGGCGAGGCGGGAAACTACTGGGACGGATATGGGAAGCCAGGGCGCTTCAGCACCATGCCCAGACAGTGGCGGCCGGAGACTTGAGAAAGAATGAGCCGATAGGATGTGGATGAGACGAAAAGCAGTAAGTTATCTTGGCCCGAGGAGAAAAACAGGAGCGGAAAGACGGTAGAGTGGTGAGACGGAAAATTAAAAAAGTAACAGAACAAGAATGAAAACACAGGAAGAGAGAAATTGCAAAGGAAGATTGAAAAGGCTCGGAAGGAAATGGAACATAACGGATAGTCTGAAGGATGTTTACTCTTCTTTTTAGCATCTTGTTCTTTTGAATGAACCACGAGTGAAATGATAATAGCGTCATCTATCCACCCATTTGCAGGCCGCCCAATTACCCTAGCCACCAAGTTTAAACATAAAGGAAGCATTTGGACATACTGTCAACGTTTAAATTTGTGATTGTTCGAGACCCCATGGCATGCGATGGGTAAATCCTGAATATCATTCGGTTGTACATTCATTAAACTCTGTCTAGGCTGGCTTTGAATAAGATGCACCATTCGAATCAGTCTCATTCCCTATTCATGCCCGTCATACCAACAGATACCAACCGAGTGGCAGATGGAGTGTTGGCGCGGCCAATAGCTCTACCCAACAAGAAGTCTCAGACGCCAACGGCATCTCCCTATGCTAACTGAGGAATGCCAAAGGTAGAGTCGGCAACAGCGTAGTACGGACAATGCCTAGCAGTTGCTCTGAATATACAAAGTTATGAGGAGATGCCTCTCCTGTAGGGGCCAATGGGGAATCCCGCAAACCTTTAGAGCTACGTCGCTATCTCATATAATCATTGCAGACAAATAGGCCTATTAACGTAGCGAATTACTGATTGACCGGTATATATGAGAACAGACCGGAATGAAGCACTACGCAGCCAATGCTTATGATTCCAGGCTTGCAAGACTCGGCAGACCATGGGAAGCAAACACACAGACAAAAACTAAGCAGCCATACCCACAAAGACATCGGCAACTTTTTAGGCCGAGGCCGGGGTAGAGCACCGTTCTTTCATTTTTCTGGTCCCTATCTGGAGGCAGATCTAGTAGTGTCTCTGCATCATCTTGTCATACCTTGGCGTGTGGATCCAGATTTCCACAGCTAGCATCCGTGCGTTTTCACTAGAGAAGTTTGAATTCTCATCTTGAAGTCTATTCCAGTCCAGGTTTTGACATTATACCACTCTTACCTTGTTCAAGTTACCAAACTTCCTCTTCGTATTGTTCTACAATTGATAACACACGCTCGCCATGGTGCTGCACACTTGGAAGAAGTGGTAAGAGCGCGCCATCAATCAAGTGCGAGGACTGCTCGATAACGAGAAACTGTATCCCAGAGTCTATCGTCAAGGTGGTACCTTATTAGCAAGAAGCTAGGGAGCCTGCCGAGCTTTGAATTCACAGACTTTGGTCGTCGAGAGCAACGCAACATTTGCGGTGATGTCATTTTCTCTTCTCTTTCCCTCGCCGTTGGCAACGCTTGAATCTAGCACCTTGTGGACGGTTTTGTCACTTCAGGGTCATAACGATCGGCGTGGGTCCACTGGATTGAAGCCAGACTGGACATTGTCACTCTGAATTATATCAGCAGACCATGTAGAAGCCCCACAACGTCTTAGTCAGACGTCGGTACATAGAGTAACTTCCTGAACCTCTTACCACCAAAAATACTAGGCAGGGACTTTTAACGATACATCGATGGAAGACAAAGGACGAAGATATCAACAGCAGAGCCGGGGCCCGGCCCGGCCTCGAAGGGTCAGGGGCCCGGCCGTTGAACCGGCTGCTGACGAAGGCACCGTTGAACCGGCTGCTGACGAAGGCATTGACTTCGATATCATCCTGAACGATAGTCGGCTGGAACAAGATGCGGATAGCACATACAGACCAAATATCAAGCCCACGGACGCTATAGGCAGCCAATTTGAACCGTGCCACGTCCCGGAACATCCCTTTGAAGTCCATGACCTTCCTGTATCGCCGTTGAAGCTATTCCAGCATTTCCTACCTATCTGGCTCGTTGAAAGCTGGGTTGACTATACCAATAGAAACCCGGGTCCTGACGGCCGTACGATTATAACGTCTGTCTCGGAAATCTATATATGGATAGCTATGATAATATATATAGATTTAAATCCTAAAAATCCTATAGGGACTATTGGAAGGGCCAACGGCTGGGGAAATGCCTCGACACACCGTATAGCAAGATATATGTCGTTTGACCGATTTTCCCTACTAAGAAGACGGCTTCGAATCGACGATCCGGATACAATAGATATGGATGTCCCGGATCCTTATAATAAGGTCAATGAATGGGCCAATATCATGATGAACGCTGCCGTCAGCATCGTCAGCGTTGGAAGCATCGTGACTGTCGATGAGGCTATGCAGGCCTTCCAAGGCCGTTCCAAACAGAAGGTGACGATCAAGGAAAACCCACACCCACAGGGCCTCAAGATCTGGGTCCTAGCTGTTGCCGGATATATGTTGCAGTGGCTATGGCACAGGCCCGGCTGCGGTCCTGTGGGCATTGAAGGCCGGGGCCCCGGAAAGCTAGGAACAAGGTCACATCGTCAGACGGCTTATTAGACGGCTCATCAGACGGCTCGTCAGACAAGGCCCCGGCGTTGACCATGACCCAAGCCGTCGTTGTGGCCCTTATAAAGCGGCTGCCGCCATCTAGATGTCATGTCTATATAGATAACTTATTCCCGTCTCCGGGCCTCTTCGTTGCCCTCATGCAGCTAGGGATAGGGGCCACCGGCACATGCCGTACGAACTGTGGTCTGTATCGCCGTCTCGTTGAATTGAAGGAAGATGACCGGAAAGGACGGAAAATGTGGTCCTATGGCCGGATTCAATCGTGGCCAACACCAGATAACAAGGTCAGTCACTCACATAGTCAGTCAGTCAGTCAGTCAGCTAGTCATAGCTATATATATATATATAGCTATGACTAGCTGACTGACTGACTGACTGACCGTCTTGAAGGTCAACCAGATAGCTTGGAAAGACAATGCCTTAGTGTTGTTTTTGACCACTGTTTATGACGGTAGCGAGACCGTTGTCTGTACGAGGAAGCGGCCAACATCGTCACATCGCTGTTCAGGCCCAATTAAACAGTTCTTTGGAGACGAGCCGGTCAAAGAGGTCCTGATCCCGGCTGTGGCTTTTGACTATAACCATCATATGAACGGCGTAGATATTGCAGATCATCTAAGATCGAATATGCGTACAGGAAATCATCGTCAACGCCGGGGCCCGGCTAGGGCCCTTGCCTGGGACTTCCTCCTCAAGACGGCTGTTTCTAATAGCTTCATTTTGCAGAGAGACGGGCAGCCGGCTTGGCCACGCTATAGATCCCTGGGCCTGTGGCAGGAAGCTGTTTCTGACGAATTATGTAGGAAATATTGGTCGATATATAGGAAGGAAAAGGGATCCTGGAAGAGATATCGAGCCGGGAACGAATTTATCCGCATATCACAACACCATTGGATTGATAGAGGGAAAAGATCCCGTTGTCTTAGCTGCAAAGGCTTGCAAATTTCCCTCGAACTCGCAGCTCTGAACGCCCTTTTCAACGCCCTCGAAAACGCCGTTGCAGGCCGGGCCCTGACCTTGACGATGACTTCAACGATGACCTTGACGAAAACCCTCACCCGGATCCGCCGGAGGCTCCCAAAGCTAAAACTACGAATATGGGCTGTGATGTCTGTAATGTAGCTATATGTAACGCGGGGCAATGCTGGTACCTCTATCATCGGCCAATTTACTAGGCCTTCTATGTATCTAGTTTTTATCCGGTTCCAATTGGTCAATTTACTGGTTTGCTACCTAGTCTGAGCCTTACCGGCCTCAAGGGGATAGTTACCGAGGCTTAGTCTTATATGGATTGGTATCTCACCCTAAGCATGTCTTCTTAGCACCTGCTCACTTGATGGAAGCTCAAATGCTTATGTCAGAACTACAATAGGCAGGGTTGACTCCAAGTTACAGTGCCGCAGTCCAAGCTTAACGTAGCTGCTCTCGTACGAACTAGGTCCAAATGTATTAATTCAAGTAGCCATGGGGCTTTTCATCTTCCATTCTCGTTTGCTGCGAGAACTTGGAGACGAACTACGCCTTTGATAAGAATTGGAGTTAGCATATGCTTGGTTATGCAGTCTCCAAGCGCTTCTGATGGCAAAATCATAGATCACAGAACGGAGTTCTTACAGAGATCTCTTTTAGCAATTGTTAGCGGTAGCAGTAAGACGGTAGCAGCTTATTTAAGGACTGAGGAATTGTTCCGATGCCAGGTTAATTTGCAAACTCTGATATGAACCGCGAATATATGAACCGCGAATATATAAACCGCGAAGAAAGTCGTCAAAATCAGCAGGAGATGTTGAATTTTTACAGCAGAGAGCGGTATTACCAGATCGCATCAAGATCCATGTGCTTAAGTCTACCGACCGTATTGAAGCATTTATGCTGAAGTGACCGTCTACAGGTAGGAGATGAAGTAAGGTCTCTCATATTGAACAAATATCCATATAGAATTGCGAGATGTGAAGCTACGCAAACAGCCTACTGTTGGTTGTCCCTGAATCATTTAGCGCCAATCCCTCAGATGCACATTACCTTAGGCTGATAGGTCACCACAAGGCATTCAACAAAGCAAAATGCATGCTTGTTGGAGGAAATTGAACTCATGGGATTATAAGCGATTCCACGAGGGTTCTACCGCGCTGGGGCATTGAACTGATCACCTGCGTAGAGATCGGTACGAATTTTCAGTGGTAGTGGCTAACAGAATCCAACCAATCGACCCAACCGAGACTTGAAGTATTGCATGAGATGTAGAGTTCGCAACTACAGAAGATGGTTCCTGGTAATGACTTCACTTCCAACCAAGTGATTCTTGGAGGTCTGGAGATATTTTCGCAAGCGATTCACCGAGCCTCGTCTGGCTCAGAATGAATTTGGAAAACATATGACGATACAATTGACAAAACCAAAGGACTCTGTGGTTGGGTAAGACTACAACACCGATGAATTCCTCATGGCCCGAAACTCGAAGCTCGTGTTGTAAGATGAAGTAAATAGAGTCTGGAAGGAGAAGCCAGGTTTGGCCTGTGAGTATATAGCCAACTCTCTTGATCCATGTGTTGGACGCAAAAATCAGATTTGATCTTCATGTCTGCGTATCCCGTCTACCAACGCCATACTTTCGGCACGTTATTATTCAATAACGTCTGTGACGATTAAGACGAACCGGGCTTGTCATGCTCCGTGATGGCGTTACCAGCTGCAAGAAAACTATATCCACATATTGGTTTCGAACCTGTCCGGGACATCAGGACGATAGAAAGAGATTTCTCGAGCATGGCCAGGCCTTCTGAAGCTAGCCGCTAAGGGGGCAATGGAAGGATCGGCTTGCTGTCTTGATGTCTTTAAGTCCAATAGTGAAAGTCTTCAATCTTTATTAAGAATTTCCAGCTCTCCTGTTATGACTGCAAAGACACCCAGCGTGAAAATAGCAACAGTTGCTAGTTATTACAAACTGGCTACGGGTTGCTATAAGGCATGTTCTTTAAGAAATCATCTAGTGTTGTGTTCTTGCCGGTTGCTTTCATCAATGCCACGAGATGCGAATGCAACGAGCAAACTACCCTAGAGTACACGTGAATTCCAGTAGAGGTCTAGGGTAGGAATCCATGACACCCATGACACATGACACGCCGACCACAAACCAAAAATTCCCTTGACCCTTCAGATTTAACGGGTGTCCTAGCT